>BSBK01005406.1:0-2500 GCA_027943335.1 Chamaecyparis obtusa
TGATTTATATACTAATTGAAAATTGACTATAACTTTTAGACGGTATAACATTTTTGAAATCCGAAAAATGCGTCACATTCTAAGCTTCTCCTACTATAAGGAATTTTTTTTTTTGAATTTTGTAAAGTTTTGAATGAGTTAAGGTGGTCAGACACATGAGTTTTTTTTTCTGAAAATGTTGTAGTAGGAAATTCATAATTAATTATTTTTTAAGAATAAAATTACAAAAAAATATGTGTCACATCTAGGCATGAGTCTACTACTTATATATAAAATCTTATAATAAAATATTATCATTTGATTATGATTAAGGTGGTCAGACATACACCTACTTCTCATTTTTTTCCAAAATTTTTTGTACTACTGCATTGAAATCTATACTTTTCACCAATCATACTAACTTTTTTTCAAAAAGGCCTAGTAGTTTAGAAACTACATTCAACTTTCTACATATTCTATTGTTACAACTTTTTGATATTAGGTTGATAGCTAGTTGAAATTTTCACGTCAAGTTGACTAACCCTGATTTGCTGATTTTTCATTGCCACTTAAGGGCATAGTTAGGCCCCTCATGATCTTGCACATACCCTATGTCTATAAAAGGAGACAAGATATTCATAATTAACTTTGGAATGCACATGAGAAGATCATATTCATGTGAATTTGGTCAGATAGGTTAAAGATGAAATCGAGCAATTCTGTAGACAACATTGAGGGTCAGGTAAAAGAATTAACCGAGCATAATAGAGTTGGCGGATACAAAGAAATTGAATTCAATATATTGGATAGAGGTATATTGAGCTTAGCATAGATCTGAAAATCTACAAAGAAATTTGTATTTGAATCAGATCATTTACTGTTGCATTCTAACCATTGCTAAAGATAAATCTCTTAACCAAGTGGGACTTAATAATTTTTGTTATTTCATTATGACATTCAATGAATGTTGATTGTTTTCATGTTGACCCCATAGTGAATGTTTGGTCATGGAGAGCTAGTAGTAATAAATCCTCTAGCCAAGTCACACCTTATAGTGTGTTATTGTAACCTCTAATAGGGTTGGCTCTTAACTGAGATCACTTTAGAAGAGTGAAATTATTTTTGAGTACCATTCCTAGGTGGTTTTTCCCATAAGAGGGTTTCCACATTAAAAATCAAGTGTTATATGTGTATGGATGTGATAATTTATTATTTTACTTTACACATTATAATTACTAGTTTGATTGGTATATTCACTAGTTAATTTACTGGTATTCGGTTAATGATCAGAAAGGCACAGACAAAGTTTTACCCAGTTGTTTAATTGATTTGAAATATTTGTTTTATAGATTAGGGATTATTTGGGACTATATGATAACTAGACTTAATTGATTCACCCCTTCTCTGAGTTATCTAACACACCCTATCACAAATGTTAATTATATAATTTATTTATTTATTTAATTATTTTTATCCTCTCATTAAGCTTTACTTAAATAAACTTGTATTTATTTAAGTATATTCAACCTTGTAGTCCTATCACACAAGAATTAAATGGACATAAATCATTTATTTTATTCCTCATTTATACCTTGAATACCATTATTTAGGTAAATCAAATTAATTAACTAATTAAACTTTTTGTATGCCTAGAATCATGGTTTAAGTAATTAATCACCCACTATTCCTAATTATCCTAAAATTCTGCAACAAAATCTTAATGATTCATTTGATCAAGAAAATATTCACTCCTCCATTAGTCCACTTGAATCACACATATGTGAGAATTCACATATCTCTATCTTACTTCCTCACGTGATCTCTAACACACGTATGAGGAGGTCCACATGTCAAACTTCCTCTTCCCAATGTTTCTTCACATCTGTGATATGATACTTGTCCAAAAATATCTCCCCATAGTGATTACACTCATGTTTGTGATGGAACTTGTCCTTAGTCCTTCTTTCCTATACATTCTCTCACATATGCATAAGGGGATTCCTACTCCACAATTGGACTTGGTCAAGTGAATCCTACCATTTTATTTTTCCTCAATTATATCCTCTCCAAAGTCCATCAATCTCTCAATGTCACTCTCTCTCATGAACCCTTCACCATTGATCTTCAAATAGCAAATCAAATATCCATTTGCAATCCAAAATACCTATAAATATAACCCTCTCAAAGAAAAAATAAAGAGCACTCTCCATTGAAGGATGCACAACAAGTTTTTTGAAGCATACACATTGAATCATCAATACATCAATACAAAGAGCATATAAAGTAGATCCTTTGAGGTCATTGAAGGATCCTTAAAATTATTTGGTGCACATTCATCCCGTTATTTCTCAAACAAAGGTATAATGGAGAACAAAGTATATGATTCAATTCATTACATTTATGTATTTGTTAAACCCTTTTTTTGCACCGTACACAAAACATATGGTGGTTAGTGAGGAATAAGTAACAAAAGAAAGCCTAGTTTCTGTAAAATACATGGAGGGTAACTTAGTATTCTTGA
>BSBK01005406.1:7500-140000 GCA_027943335.1 Chamaecyparis obtusa
AACATTCAAGGAAAGCTTAATAGCTTGAGTAAGATCTCTATGGATATGGATCAACTTTAGAAGAATCTTGAAGAAACTCTTGAACAGATTGATATGCTTACTGATGAAAGAAACTCTTTAAGAAGAAAATATGAAGATGCAAAGAATGCTATTGACAAATTAAAAGCTAAGATTGAAGATCTAAAATCTGAAAAGAAATCTGATATGCTTGTTGAAGATTGTGATGAATTAGAAAAAGAAAATGAGATCCTTAAGCATGAGTTGAAGATAGTAAATCTGAAGCTTAGTATGAAAGATGGAAATTTGAGATCTGATAATGAAAAATTGAAAATTGAGAATGAAGATCTGAGGTCAAGACTTGAAAAGGAAACATCTAAATCTGAAAAAGTAAAAGTGTAGTATGTGGAACTTGAGAAGTATAATAAAATTGTGAAAGGTGAATTAACTCAATCTAAACAACAACTTGAAAGGCTATATTCAAATAGTGATAAGACTGGAAAACAAATTTCTTTTGAAGAACCATTCTTTGATAGGATTGGATTTGGATTTAGTATGTTTAGAACAATCCATGAAAGTAAGAAGCCAGATCTGAAGACATCTGAAAGTGTGGAGGAAATAAAGCTAGATGAGAACACATTGGAAGATCCACCTAAAGAAGAACCACCTAGAGAGAAAGAAGAATCAAAGAAAGAAGAATCAAAATAGAAAGAATCATCTAAAGGTATGGAAAGAGAATTCAAAGGTAGGTGTTTTGCTTGTAATACTATTGGGCACATGAAGAGAGATTGCACAGGTAAGCAATTTAAACCTCTTAATGGACATTGTTATAATTGTCATAGTTTTGGACATAGAGCTAACGAATGTAGAAGACCTAAAGTAATTTTGAATAATTATGATAGAATGATTGGGAATACTAACAATGCAGATAAGAAATCTATTGAAGAAATGAAACAAAGAAAAGTGGTAGTATGTTTTAGATGCAACAAAGTAGGACATATTGCTAGAAATTGCAGGTCATAGATTAACCAGCAAGGACAGAGATTTGGAAACAATGGAATCATTTGTCAGATATGCAACAAGTTTGGACACTCAGCAAGATTTTTCAGAATGAACAATGGAGGTTATCATCATAACCCTAACCCTATGAACAATGCAAGAAGGAATGAAAATGCAGGAAACAAAGAGAAAGGTTGCTATAGCAATAAAGATGAAGTAAAATTTGATAAAGGCGCAGATCAAGGAGGTATATTCAGCACTGAAAGTAGTCAGGAAGGTAATGTAACTAATGGTAAGGATGAATCTTTACCTGACCCTTCTTTAAGTACTTAAATTATGTAAGTTTCTGTAGTTTAGGACTTAGGATTAGTGTAGATTAGGAATTTGAATGAGTTAAGTTTTGCATAGTTAGATATAGGTTTATTATGTTGTACTAATGCTATGGTTAAGTGCACAAAATAAAATATTTTTTTTTGCGAGGTCGTAGAAAGTTTTATGGTTGCAGATTTGCAGAATCAGCTTTTTAAGGTTTTAGCGGCAAAATGAATGAATGCGATGTCAGATCGAGTTAATGTGAAGTGTTATAAGGTCGAAATCAAAGTTATCATGATTAAAAAGTGATTGAAAATAGATTTGAAAGAAGGAAAAGTGAGTTGAGGATGATTTGAAGAAGTTTGGAAGCAATTTGCAGCGACAATCATACTGAAACCCTAGATTTGCAAAGTTGAGGTATTTTTTGGTCTTTAATTAGTTGATAAGATGGATATTTCTATGGTTCATAATGTTAAGGATAAGAATAGACCTAAGATTAAGAAAGAACCAGTAGAAACAACTGAAATTGATAACAGTCTAGCACTATCATCCGTACCAGACGGAGTATTGGACATTGAGAATGTTAAAGGATATTTAGGTTGCAAGTTTGAAACTTTGGGAGATGCAAATTTTAGTGATGATTACAGGAAATTGTACAATCAAGACATGTCAGTTAAACCAGCTTATGGGCACCTAGAGAACAATGAAACTATCAAATATTCCATGAAGTATGAATTTAATGATGAGGAATGTACCAAGATCATTTTAAGTAGAATCCACAATGGGAAATTCTGGATGGAGGATAGAGTTATTGATATAACTACCGACCTAATTCATGATGTTACTGGATTATCAAAAGTTGGAGAGATTCCACTAAATGAAAATAACATGAGAAAGATTGTTTTAGACAACACTGGATCTAGTTATAATGGTAGAGGAATTGAGATAAGTAAGATTAAGCAAGATGATGTTAGGTACCTTTGCAAGATCCTAACAACTAAATTCTATGGTAGTTCAAGGGAAGATGACATGGCTACAGGAATGGTTCATGTAGCTTATCTTATGTGTATTGAGAAGAAACAAGTAGACCTATGTGAAATTTTGAAAATTCAGTTATTTGAGAACTTAGAAAAGATTAAGAAGGCTAAGTAAACACAGTTTAGGTTTTCATCTCTGATAACCTATATGTTTTTCCATATTTTGAGAAGATTTCCTTACATAGTTGATTGGAGTGACAATGTGAACACAATGGAAAGAATAAACTCAGTCTACATGAAGCACCTTTTTGATAAAGTTAATGACAGTGTGAAGCTTGTATTGAAGACTTTTCAAAATATTGTTAAGAACATATCAAGGATTCCTCAATCCTTAGTTGAAAAGCATAAAGATGACATTTGTTTTATGGTAGACACTGATTTCACCTACATTGAAGTAGTTGAGCCTAGAATGGAATTCATAGACCCTATTGGCTATGAAATATCTGAAGCAAAAATAGTAGGATATGTGAATAGATTGTTAAAGTGTGAGTTGGATGGTTATGCAAATAGGTTTGGAACCTATGAAGAGAATTTCAACTCTGCAATAAGTTTGAGAGAAAAGAAGCAATCTAGTAAGAGAGTTGAATCTACTATGAAGAAAATACTGAAAGAATCAGGTATGTCAAGTCATGAGTTTGACATAGCTAAGAAGACTGCAGAAGCTTTGAAGCAAAGTGAAAATCTTGTAATTTCACCTAAGGCATCTAGTGCAGATCCTGTTGATCCTATTGCAGTAAAGGTAAAAGTTGAAGTACCTGAAAAAGATGGAGACAAATCTTTTTGTCCTATTCCTAGCAAAAGAGTAAAAGTGAGTGCAACAGGACCCGACAAGAGACAAAAAGTGATTGTACCACCTATACCTAGAAATGTAGTAGTAATTAAAGATGATGATGTAGTTTCAATCAAGAAGAAAACTTGGAAACCAAGAATTGAAAGAGTTAATGAAGATATATTGAAGCATGGAGACTTCACTAAGTTGAATAAATTCTATGATCTATATGGATCATTTGACAGATTGAATTTTGAAAATGCAATGGTTACACATATGATTGTGACAGATAAGAAACTTAGCACTATTCATGGTAAGATCCTAGAAGATTTGTATAACAGACTTGTGAATAGAAAATAGAGAGCACAAGAAGAGGACATAAAGATGTGAGAACATGTAATCAGACAGTTCTGTGAAGTTGAGGATGAAGATCATTTGAAGAGATTCTTGAAGTCTCTTGGAACTTTATTGAGAACTAAGAGAAGAAGAATCCTTATAATGGGAGGCAAAAAGGAGGAAGTACAGAAAGAGACAGAGCAAGTAGTAATGCAAGTTCTTGGAGATATAGTTGTAGGAAAGCATGTTGAATCAGACCCTCAGCAGAAGCACTTAGAGGAACCGCATGCAGAGGAGGTTGGTATTGAAGAAGTTCCATCTTCTTCACATATCAATATTGGCAAAGAATCAATGGACATTGAAGGAACCAAAGTGACACTAGAGTCAGATGATGCAGTATTTCATGATCTAGGAAACATTGTTGACAATTTGGCTTTAGAAGAGCAAGAGAAGATTACAGAATCAGAAAAGGATACAGAGGCAGTGGAAGCACCAGCAGTATCAGAATCAGTTCCAGCAGAACAAACAGTTAAAGGTAAACAAATTTTGACAGAGGTCACTACCCCTAGTGCACCTGACAGTAAGAAGAGACAAATTGGTTCAATTTTTGAAGACCTTGGAAAAGAAGTTGAAGATGATGATCAGCTTGAGTTCATCACATCTCTTAATAAAATCATTGGAAAGAATAAGAAGGTGAAGGACCTTGAAGGAAAAGTTAGAGTTTTGACAGAGAAACTTGAGAGTGTGATCAACACTAAGGTATCTGAATCAGATCCACTTGAGAAAGCTAAAATAGTAATAAACTCTTTTGACTCTGAATTTTCTAAATCAAAGGATATTACTAGAATAAAAGTTTAGGAAAACTTTGAAGCAGAAATGCAAGAAAATTTAAGTGTAAATATTCAAAATGATATTGGTAATTTGGATGTATGCATAAAGAATTTGAGGAAACATTTTGAGACTGGAAAGAGTTTGTATATACAATGCACAAAATAAAAAATCCTAACAACTGAAGAAGATAAGAAGATCAGAGAGAAGATAGATGCAATTACAGCTGAAACAAACACCTTGTCAAGCCCGAATGTAAAGATAAGTTCTGTAGAGAAGAACATAAGGAAGTTAAATGATGAAATCAGAATGTTAGCAGAGGAGAAGAATAGAAAGATGCTCAGGATTAACATCTTGAGAGAGCTCATCTCAATCAAGACCTCAATTGTTGAAGACCAAATTGAGTAGTGTCTTTCAGCCGAGACATCTTTTCAGAAGTTTAGCTTCAATTCCCTGCAAGCTTGTCAGACAGTAGCATACGGATTGAGTACTCTACTCAATGTTGTTGAATCCATCAAGAAGATATGGGAGAAATATTTTGACTCATGGAAGTCAGAGTTTGGTGACTGTGTTGCAAGCCTACCGGCTTTGCAATAGCTGATAACAAGGTATAAAGTTTTTTTTGAAATTTTTGTACACCCTATCTTTGTCATTGTTGTCAAAGGGGGAGAGATAGCAGAAAATTGAATATATGTTGAGGAAGGATACTCATAGGGGGAGCTATTCTATGGAGTACAATATTGTATATGTGTTGTATAACTTTTGGCCACAATTTTGTGTAAATACTTTGAAGTTTTGTTTGCACACTTAGCCAATTTTCCCATATGTTGCCACCAATGACAAAGGGGGAGATTGTTGGAAATTTGGATAATGTGGATGCATAGATGTTGTCATTATGGCAACATATGATCTCTATTGAGAATGCAGAATTTGGAATGCAAGTATGGCAAGTTGAAGGAAGAAATTGTCTGAGTATGGATACAGTGATCTTGACAGAGCACCCGATGAAGATTTAGTTGGTGACGTCCACTGGAGAAATATTTTTGTTTGCACGGTTAATTGAAGCTTCTACAGAGTATGAGGATACCCCATCTCAATGCGCATAAAGTTTGGATTAGTACGAACAAAGTTATTCAAAGTTTACCGAAGATAGTTTTTGCAGACAAAACAGTTTTGGAGATAGTATTAGCGAAAGAGTTAAGGGATTATTTTTGCTTGTCAAAATAATGACTTAACATTGTGAAGGGATGAAATCCTAGATGTTTACTCATGGATAAAGATTTTGGAAGCTGATCGTGTAAAGTTATTAGCTCTAATAACTCATATATTAGGCATACTTGAAATGTAATGAAAAATATATGTGATATGTAAAAAGAAAGAAAAGATAACTTGCGATAGTTGTATATTGTGATAGCAGCAAAGGCTATTGATGTGAAGTTGTAAGCAGTACCATATTACAGTCAGAAACATTTTGTATTACCTGTTTGGGCAGTGAGCTCAGCTGGTGATCAGGTTTTGTAATCTAACTCCTAATAGGGTTAAGGCTTCTAACAAGGCCTAAAGTCCTTTAACCAGGATAGATCTACTATATATTGTAAATTGACTCCTAACAGGTTCCAATATCCCTAACAGGATACTTTTGATTAGTGATCTTTGTGGGTACCATCCCCACCGGGGTTTTCCCTTGGCCAGGGTTTCCTCGAGAACATATCATGTGTTATGAGTTCTTTCTATTTACTACTATGTTTGTTAATCAACTTGATAATCTTTGTATGCACTAAAGTAATCTGTTATATCCATAAGTGGGCAAAAGAAAAAGTTTGTGAAATACTGATTCACCCCCCCCTCTTAGTATTTCCTATTTCTAATAGAAATAGCACTGATGAACCGATGGTTACGAAAAGTTGATATAGTTAACAAGATTAAGAGAATACTAGATTGATATGGATTTTGATGAATCTGATATGCCCCAAGTGCTGTGTAGATTTCAAGATTATCTCCAAAACGGAGTTTTGATTTCTGGAGTCTAGGTTAGGTTGCCCAAATACCAGTTAGAATTGATTTTCGGGGGTTGAGATTAGATTACCCCAAGTGATGTGCCTCGGTGGATCAATTTAGGTTAGATTGTCCAAATACCGATCAAAATCTATTTTTAGGGATCAAGGTTAGATTGCCCCAATGGATTGATAGAAGGGAGATATGATGCCCCCTCAAAAAATTGGGCGGAAATTGATTTGAGGAAAATTTTTTGAAATGAAAAGGATTGAAAAAGAAGGGTAAAATTAGATGGAGAAAAGATGAGAGTGATGATGAAACTTTTCTTTCATAAGTTCACTTCACAGCTTTAGAGCTTTATTTTGATATTGCAAAAGCGAATATGTCATACCATGGCATAGAAAGCTAGGACGATGATCCATTTGCATAAACAAACACATTGCAGACAGAGAATGATCTCATCCTTCTTGATGCATATGAACAAAATGCCCCAGAACCTCAAAAGATCATCTAACAAGCAGACGACAAAACAAAGCAAGGAAAATAATTATGTACAAATTTATTACAGATTTTATTTTAAGTATGTGAATTTTATTTATTTATTTTTTTTAGAATTTTTGGAAATATTTGATGTTTTTATGCATTTTTTAAGACATGTTACAATTTTTACTATGTTTTTCTAAGAACATTATATGATTTTAAATATTTTCTCAGGACAATAAAAGAGATACATGGGCAAAGAAATGCCCCCAACATCTGATAAGCATGTAAAGATGTTCGTAGTGACCCTTACATTCACTTTGCAGGATGAACAATAGGACAACGACAGTAGGCAGACGCAGTGAGAACCACTGGTGACTGTTGCGAGGGAAATTCTTGAGGAGAGAGATCTCATTGATAGCTAGGCAAGAGTTTCCCCTAGGGATTTGTTGAAGTATAAGGCTGGATGGGACAAGATTTTTGATCAAATGTTACTGCAAGATTGACAAGGATATGTACAACAAGACATGACGATATGTACATTGGATGAAGAAAATCTCAAAATTTTCTAACAAGATTTGTTTTTAGGAAGAAGTGCCACCACTCTATATACAATGATTATAAGGATATGATGAGCTAATAGCGGTAGGGTGCATAGGCATGAATGATTAGTATTTAGTAGGGGAAAAGGCCATGGAGAATTTACAAGAGAAAACACATCAAGTGTATTAGAGAGGAAGGTGAAGAAATAAATATCATTAGTGGGGAGAAGAAAAGGCAATAGGCATAATGAAAGAAAGTAGAAGGAATGAAGATGGTGGGGATGAGAGTGCAGATGGGAGACGGGTGAGGCCAAAGCTCATGATAAGACATCCCCAGAGAGATCCAGGTCCGTTGTTGTCTCAGGCTGCGTTTAGGAGATAGATGGAGGATGTGGGTGAGGGTATGATGGATAGGGTACGGAAAGATAGTGCTCAAACTTAAGCATCCTGTATGCGGGGGGTGATAGAGGTGGAACGGGCTTAGGAAGATAGTGCTCTGGTAGCTTATGACGCATTATAGAGAAAAGTGGAAGCATCCCAGAAGACCATGATGGAGATTGACACCATGTCAGAGGAGACACAAGAGCAATTGAATGTAGTGACTCAATAGGTGAACAATCTTGCAATAGCTAGAGGATGTAATGGTGAATAGAGATTGATGGAGGTTTGTAGTAGAATCCTACAAAGAGGAGCTAGATACTACATGATGGGCAGTAACACTCTCAGGAGTGTCCCAGTTATTGATGGAGACTCTGCCAGTCATGAGAGAGTCAGGTAGGGTTGGTTGGGAAGCTGCATACTATATGGGATTGTACCATTAGGCAGTCCCAATAGATCAGAGGCAAGCAACATTCACAGACATAGGAAGGGCGCAATGGGTGAATAGGCCAATTGGTGGTGTTGGTGTTCAACCACCAAGACACAGAAGTGGGGGGAGAGGACCTTTGACACCAGAATCCTCACAAGCTGAGCAGTGACACAGTTTTTGTTGTGTTGTGTTTTTTTTTTTTTTTTAATAAATGAATATATATTTATATATATGGATTATGATAAAAGAAGGATGTTTGTTTGGACTCATGTTCCTATGCCTTTTTGGTTGATCTTTTTAGTCTTCCAGTTAAATCCAATAAATGTGAAACATGTGAAAGAAACATCATATTGTTGTACATAAAGACAATCACATGTTGTTGAGAGCTTCAAAATGACTAGAATATATATATCACCAGCATTAAATGTCTGAACTTCCAAATGTATCACATTCATCAGATTTGACAAGAAGACCAAATTAATCTTTTGACAAATGACTTATTGGATAATCATCACAGAGCATTTGGTATCGGACGATCGCAAGATGTTATACAACCCTCACTAATATGAAAGTCATGAGAATATGAATATGACATTAGTCTTAGATTTGTCGGAATGAATTATAAGCATTAAGGCACAAGAAGCCAGAATGACCTGAAAATCTATTCCTTTTGATTTAGCAAGTTAACATAAGCATCAAAGCATAATTTCTAGAATGACCTAAATGTTTCTTGCATACAAACACACCAGACACACTAGAGTTCCTCCTTTTTCTAAGTGATTGATAAGAATTTTGAACAATGCTTGCAGTGACCCTTACATTCACTTAGTAGGATGAGCATTTGCAATTTAGTGTGTAGCAAAAAGAAGTCACTCAAACAAACAAGGAGAAGAACCAACCTCACCAAAGTTTCCATACAAAAGGAGTCAAGGTACACATGGCCATCCAATATGAGATGGAGGCTCTTATAGATGGACAGTCCTCTTAGATAGATTCTTTGGATCATTGGAACTAAACCAACAAATAGAAAGAAAAGAAAAAGATCATGCCCCCAGTCTTCATGTTTCTTAGTCAAGAATGACCTCTTAGATTCACTCGAGGGGAATTGATAGAGCAACAAAATAAGCACTCAAAAGAAAAGCTTAGCACACTGCAAAGGAACACATTAAGTTTTAGTTTCAATTTACATTTGTGTTCAAGTAGTTCGAAGTCAAATAAAAAATAAACAACATTCGAAGTCTCGACGGGATAGCAACAGTAAACTAAGTATCAGCAGATAGACACAGTGAGAACCATTGGTGACTGATACAAGGAAGGTATTCGATGAGAGAGACCTAAGAGATAGCTAAACATCAATAGGAAGACACAGTGAGAACCACTAGTGATTGATGTATGAGCGTTCCTCAAGGAGAGAAATCTCAATAGTAGCTAGGCATAATCAGGCAGACGTAGTGAGAATCACTGGTGATTGATGCACAATCAAAATTTCTGAAAGTGATAGGACAACACCCCCTAGACTAGAAAGGTACCCCAAAGTGCAAATAGTTCCAATCCATGAAGAGTCGAGGAAAATATTAAAGATAACTCAAGGAAAGTGTATGAGATAGCAAACCAAAGCGAGAAACAGACTAAAGCAGGAAACAAAGGAAGCAAACTAAAGCGGGAATGCAAGGAAACTAAAGCAGGAAACTAAGATCCAAGCGACACCAAGGTTGGATATAGCATCATAAAATAAGAGGCACTTGTTTACTAGGTTTCACCATCTTGGCAGAGATTCTATTTTTGCTACCATGATGCCTGTTTGCCAGGTTTTCATCAATGGCACATTTTTCTTCTTTTTCATTTTTTTTTTTTTTTGTACTTTTCTCTTTTTTCTCTTTTTTTGTATTTTTGAATATCTCACTTTTTTTTTTTTTTTTTTTTCAAATTTTCTATTTTTTTTTGAGGCTTATCAAGGCGCCTGTTTACCAAGTTTTCACCAGGTTAATAGATACATCAAAGTGCCTGTTTACCAGGTTTTCACTAAGATGATCATTGTTTCAGGACATTTTGCAATTTTTAGGATTTTTTGACAATATACCATTTAAAAGATTTTTTTAGGATCAATAAATATGTACATGAGCATAGAGAGAATGTCTTAGCTATAGAACTTCTTCAGATGAAGAGTTTTGATTGGCTCTTTGAGTTGCTCTCCTTCAGTGGTAGAGAGTTTATAGGCACTAGACCCAAATGCTAGAGTAATAATGTATGGACCAAGCCAGTTTGGTTCAAATTTCCTTTTTGGATTCACTGCTGCTGATTCTTGGGGTTTTCTCTCAGGACGAGATCACCCACTTGGAATTCCCTTTATTTGAATTTCTTATTGTAGGCTTTTGACATTCTCTTTTGGTATGCTTTAAGATGTTCGAATGCTACCTTCCAATGCTCATCCAGTAACTCAAGCTCTTGTAGTTGGGATATTCTATTTTCTTCATCAGTAATGAGGTTCTTCAGAGAGACTCGTAATGTAGGAATCTCAACCTCAATAGGCAACACAACATCTACACCGTAAACTAAAGCAAAGGGTGTGGCCCCTATTGGAGTTTGAATGCTTGTTTTGTAGGCTGATAAAGCCAGATTAATCTAGAGGTGCCAATCTCTACTAGATTTGTGAACTGTGCAGTGTAGAATTTTAAGGATCGCCTTGTTTGATGCTTCCGCCTATCCATTACCCTAAGGATAATAGATGGAAGACCAATGCTGAGTAATCTTGAACTTGGAACATAGCTCTTTTAAACTGTTATTCTTGAACTGCCCCCCATTATTAGTGATTATTGAGGAAGGTACACCATATCTACAAATGATGTAATTCAAGATAAACATAGCTACAAATTTTCCATTTGCTATAGTTAGAGGTACCGCATCAACCCACTTGGTGAAATAATCTGTAGCGGTGATAATGAACTTGTGTCCATTTGAAGAAGACGAGTGAATCTAACCCACCAAGTCAAAGGCCCATTGCTAAAATGGCCAGAAAGTGATAAATGGGATTAACTCCTTGGCAGGAGCATGGCTCAGATTCCCATGAAGTTGACATTGTTTACAAGCCTTAGCATATTGTATAGCTTCTTTCTCCATATCATGCCAATAGTAACCAACTTTGATAAGTTTGCGGGCCAGTGTCAAGCCATTCGAATGAGAACCACAGATGCCTTCATGCACCTTAACTAATGTACGTGTAGACTTGTTAGGTTCTAAACACCTAAGAAGGGTACTGTCTAGACCTCATCTATACAAGTCATTAGCTATAATAACATACTATGAAGCACTATGGATTAGGTGGCATTTTTCATTCTAGGTATAGGTGTCTGGAATAATTTGATCCCAAAGGTAGGAATAGATATGGTGGTAGCGGGATGAATCATGTCTAATTACTGAATAGATCATCCTAGATTTAGGATTATCATAGGCTGGGTAGCATAACGTTTTGACCAGGAACTCATGTCTGAAATCATTTTCTGGATTTTGTAACATAGAGGTCAGAGTAGCCATCACATTAGCTGCTTTATTATCTACTCTTAGAATTTTCTAGAAAGTGATGTGTGCAAAGTATTTCCTTAGATCATCCACCGTCTTTTTATAAGGCACTAGTTTTTCATCTTTGGTTTGATAAATATCATTAACTTGATTGATGACCCATTGGGAGTCTCCAAAGACCTTAAGCTCATCCACATGCCATTCAATAGCTATTTTCATACCATTGATCAAAGCTTCATATTCTGTGATGTTGTTTGTGCAAGGGAACAACATTTTATATGCCTTTGGTAGAGAGTATTTCTATGGTGTAATGAATAAGATTCCAGCACCTGACCCCTATTGGGTGAATGAGCCATCAAAGAACATAGTCCATGTATGATGTGTGAGAAGCATAATGGACTCATCTATAAATTCAATGCTTAATGGTTGATAATATGTTATAGGTGCTTCAGCTAGTTGATATGCAATTGCTTTCCCTTTAATAGCTCTCCTCTCCACATACTCAATGCCAAATTCACTGAGTATCATGACCCATTTTGCTAATCTACCTGTAAGGGCAGCTTTGCTGAGCAAGTATTTCAATGGATCAATTTTAGCAATAAGCCTTGTAGTGTGAGCTAGCATATAGTGCCTTAGTTTCTGTGAAGCAAACACCACTACTAAACAAGCCTTTTCAATGGTAGAATAATTCATCTCATACGAGACCAGAGTTCTACTGATGTAGTATATGGCTCGTTCTTTGTTATTCTGATCCTCTTGAGCCAGTAATGCACCCAATGATGTGTTTGTAGCTAAAATGTATAAGATGAGTGGCTTCCCATGAATAGGAGGCATCAAGATTGGTGGATTTGCCAGATATTGTTTGATTTGTTGGAATCCTTTCTTACATTCTTCATTCCATTCATAGGTCACACCTTTATGCAAAGTTTTCATGAATGGTTGGGACTTATCGACCAATTGTGCAATGAAGGTCCAAATAGATTGTAGTCTTCCTTGAAGTCCTCTCATTTGACTGATGTTCTTTGGTGGAGGCATTTCTATGATAGCTTGAACCTTTTCAGGATCTACCTCTATGCCTTTAGCAGATATGATATAGCCCAATAATTTGCCAGAAGTAACACCAAATGCACACTTTTTTAGATTAAGCCTCAGACTGAATTGTTCCATCTAATCTAGTATAGGACCTAGATCTGAGAGATGTGTTTTTCATTGCATGCTTTTAGCCAGGGTGTCATCTACATAATCTTCCATTATTTTGTGCATCATGTCATGAAAGATGGTTGTAACAGCCCTTTGATAGGTAGCCCCAACATTTTTTAGTCCAAAGGGCATGACATTCCAATAGAATGTTCCCTAAGCACATGTAAAGGCTATCTTTTCTTGGCCTTCTGGCATGATCTTTATCTGATTATAACTAGAAAAGCCATCCATTAGAGAGTACATTTGATAGCCAGCTGTCATGTCCACTATTATGTCAATATTAGGTAATGGAAAATCATCCTTAGAAAATGCTTTATTCAGGTCCCTAAAGTCTGTGAACACTCGGATAGACTTATCATGTTTTGTGACTGGGAATATATTAGAGATCCACTCTGCATAGTCAATAGCTTGGATGAAACCAACCTTGAGAAGTTTTTCTAATTCCACTTTTACTAAGAGCGTGACATGTGGATGCATCTTACGAAGCTTTTGTTTGATAGGCTCAATGCCTGGTGCAATAGATAGGTGATGCATGATTAGATTAGGATCCAATACAGGCATATCAAAATATGTCCATGAAAATTTTATTTTCTTGCTTCGAAAGAAACTGATGAATTCCTCTTTCTCTGTTGTAGACAGTGACTGTGCCAAATGAATGATTTGAGGTGTAGATTCTATGCCCAAGTTCATAGGTTGAGTTGGCTCAATCAGAACTGATGATCTTTCTTGAAAATGACTTGGAAGCATATCAAGTATCCCATCCTTGGGTGCCTTAGAGAGGTTTTCACCTTTGGATACATCTTTTATTTTTACTTTTTTGGGCTCTGATACTACCATAATGTGGTTTTCACCATCAGAGCATCTATTCTTTTTTCTTTTAATTTTGTGACTGAGATACTTGATATCAGCCTCAGTTCTATCTTCACTAGAGGAGAACGTTACCGGTTCAACATTGTTAAGGTAATAGGCAAGGGTGTAATCATTCTGGAATGAAAGTACTTCACTAGATGGAGAGGGAGAGTTCTAGTCAATGAGATCGGGATGGCGAAGTGAAAGAGGAGTGACAGGTTCAAGTGCGTTCACGGTATAGTCATCAAAATCATGGATAAGCAAGTCAAGACCTAGAGCGATTTCATCCAAAGGAGCATTCAAATCCCTATCAAACCCCACGTAAGAAGTAGAGGACAAGTTAACACCGATGGTGTCTAATTCATGCATCCTAATGCTAGATCCTTCACCTACTTCGAGAAGATTTTCATATACATGAACAGTATCTATGTCTACATCAAAAGTAGTGTCAGACAAAGAGTCAAACTCATAACCTTGTGATTCAATACTTGATGTGAGAATTCCATTAGCACTAGTAGTATCATCAAACTCATTACCATCCTTTATGGCATTGACAGCTTACTGAATTTGTTCTTGTTCAAGCCACTTTTGAAAATGTGGCGGTCTATATTGTTCACCCTGAGAAGTGCAATCATCATTTAGTGTTGCCTTCCATTGATCATATGTGAATTGATGCACTAAAGCAATGCCATCAGATTCAGTATTAGTCTCTACCATATGGATAGGTATGATAGGCTCATTTGGTTCTGTAAGAAGTGTAGCAAATTCTAGAGGAATTGGATATGGAATAGTATCCTCATCAGAGCTGGCCTCTGGATTCACTTTTGGAATAGTATCTTCAAATTTTGATTCAGGTTCAGGTTCAGGTTCAGGTGCTGGCACAAATTTCTTGGTCCCTAAATGGAAGGGAGTCTTTTTGAAGCCTAATCCAATAGTATCTATTGTGTGGTGACCCATAGCTTCAATGGGTTTCAAAAAACCATTGTCATTCATTCCTATAGGACCACTCCCTTTGTAGCCAAAGCACTTCATGATCTTGAAGGCTTTACTATGAGGCTCTTGATCTAAATCTTGAGCTGGAGTGATTATTTCAGCTGTGTCCTTTCCTTTGTAAACCCAAGCTGTAACAGCTTTGTCTTATCCTTCATCCTCAAGTGGTGTTGTGGCCTTGACAAAGGCACCATCATAGATAATTTGGGGAGAACAAGCAAAAGGTTTGTTGTTCTTAGAAGGTCTCCTATAGGAATGCAGAGATGAAGGCAAAGTTGCTAGTGATAAAATAGGTTCAATTTGATATCCTCCCATGCCTGTATCCTTAAGCTTTAGAGTCTATTCCATTTCTTTAAGTTTGGCATCATAGAATTCAGTAGACTCTCTATTAGCAGGGACAAAGCTGTCTATAGATTACGTGAGTGTATTGTAGGAATAGTTTGTATTTTTAGGCAAGGTCTACCCAACAATATATTGTAGGCAAGAGGAATGTCAAGAACTTGACAAACAACATCTCTCTCAACAGGGCCAACCTGAATTGGTAGCACAACCAAACCCTTAGACTTCCTTTCTTCCTCATCATATGCCTTGATAGTGATTTTCTTATAGGCATCTATGCAATCTTCACCATAGCCTACTTGTGTAAGCAGCTTAGCAGAACAAATGTTGAGACCAACACCATTTTCAATAAGGATGTGGTGAACATGCTTTGAACCTATCATGACTTCTATATGCAAAGGAGCATTATGTGGATGGCTCAACGAGTGGTCATCTTCTTTAGAGAAGGACAAATAGTGAGGCAAGGTTAGGTGACCCACCATGGATTGAAACTGATCTAGATCTAAGTCTTTTGGGACAATTGCCTCGATGAGGGCTTTATCCAGAATCTCCCTATGATCAGGCGAGATCTTCAATAGCTCAAAGATAGTAATCTGAGCATTGGTACATTGTAGCTGGTTGAGAATGCTATAACTAGCTGTGCCTGGTGTAGGAATCGATTTCACATTCTTTTTGGTAGGGCCAACAACAGTCTTATCTATAATTTTCTTAGGAGTAGACGTAGGAGGGTTAGGACCCTTAATGGTGATTTTTGCACGAGAGTGAGTAGTAATGTTTGTGCAATCTTGAGATGATTTAGGTTTGGAAGAGTGAGACCCAGGGCCTTGCAAGATAAAAGGAGTTTTAGTTTTAGGAGCATCCCTAATCCCCTTGATAGTAATCACATCGCAATACTCAACCTTAACAGGTTTGATCATGTTGATGACATTGTCATTAGAGGTATACGTGTAATTAACCTTGGCATTGGTATTCTTAGTCTTAGAAGATTCACCCTTCTCGTGAGGAGGAAAGGGATCTTTGAATGCCTAGTGATTTGAATTCTTGTTATGGCTATCCACAAAAATGTCACCGTTGTCAATCAGATCTTGGACCTTACGGCGCAGCTGGAGACAGGTAGAAGTCTTATGACCCTTATTCTAATGATAATCACAGTGTGCGTTGTCATTCCACCAATGTGGTCTTGGTTGTGGATCATAGAGATGCTTTTCCAAAGGAGTGAGAACTTGGTTTTGCACCAAAGTCTTGTAAACTACATCAAGCGGTTCTCCCAAGGAAGTACATTCATGCTTGGGTCGAGAGGCCCAAGGTTTGTTGCTAGTGAGTCTTGAAGGTGGCTGAGTGTTTGTTGCAGCCTTTTTAGTGGCTTTGACCACTTGTATACTGGAAGTGAGATTGAAAATAGACTTTGCAGGCTTTGGGGTTACATTATTAGCCACTCCATCATTCACAACATCTTAGTTTTTGTTGACAGTTTTTTCTGTCTTTGCTCGAGGAAGATCCTTGTTTTTTGTCTTTGTGTAAGGTCAATTCTCCTTTCTTAACCATGAAGGCTTCTATTCTCATAGCTTGTTTGATCATGTTATCGAAGGTCAAGGGACCTTGTAGCTGTACCTGATACCCAAAATCAAGAGTAAGATTGTCGAGAAAAATATCAAGTTTTTCAAACTCGGGTATTTTGTGAGAATGTTTTGTGTAGAGTTGTCTCCACCTTTGGAGAAATGTTAAGAAAGGTTCCCCTTATCATTGTTTCAAGTTGAAAAGACCATAGATATTAACTAGATGTTGGATATTGTGCGAATAATGCTGGAGAAACAAGTTGGTAAACTCATCAAAAGACTTGATGCTAGTAAGAAGTCGGGAGAACCATTCCATAGAAAATCCACCCAGACTACGCGGGAAGAGACACATGAGATAAGTCTGATCATGTATGAATTCTATGGATAGAGTACCAAACTCTCTCAAGTGATCCTAAGGATCTAAGGTACCCAGATATTTATCATACTTAGGGAGTTCTACACCCTTGGGAAAAGGTGGCATGTTAAGACTCTTGTCAAATGGGAATGGACATATGCTCTCCAGTGTAAACTGGTTGATCGGTTTGTCTTTGTTCTTTATGAGTTGACCAAGTTGGTCTTGCATGTCTTGAACTAGTTTGTGCAATCTAGTGGTCTCTGTTTCTTCTTCTTTGACAACAAGAGTGTCAACTTTATAATTTGAGGGTTAGTTGGCCCCTTGTTTGGACAACTTGAGAAAGTATTTCTCTTTATCTTCTTTCATCAAAATTTCCATCATTTTGCGAAGACTCTTGTTGGAATGGGCAGTTTCAACATCATGCTGGGTTATTTCTTGGTCATCATTACCAGGGATTTCAAAGATACTCTGGGCATGCAAATCTTCCTTATTGTTTTGAGCTTGATCATGATCATGATTGTGAGCTCTGATGTGCTCACTCTCTTGGTGTTGGTTCGCCATCTCACTAGTGTGCAAGTCCATAGTGTGAATAGACTGAGTATGAGGAGGTTTGGTATGATGAGAGGTTGCTACTAGGAAAACTTTAGATTCCGAAAAAGGATTAATCTATGGCAGGGAAACCTTGGGTGTCACAAAAGGATTAACCTCTGGAAAAACATGGGGTGCCTCAAAAGGATCAATCTCTGATGATGATTTTTCAGAGTCTTGATGTTCTTGAAAGAACGTATTTCTCATGCTACTAAAGTTTCTTTGAAATGAATGTCGAATGTAGGGTTGAACAGTAGGAGAGGGAAATCGAGATGACCCCTCTCTTGGTGTAGTTGGCGAGGAGGAACGTGAAGATCCTCTATGGTGTTCAGAGTGTGTGACAAGTTGGGAATGGCCTCTTCCCTGGTTGCAAGGTCTACTTCTACTTGGTCTAGTAAGTCGTAAAGGGAATGTGTTACCACTTCAAGTTGTAACAGTCATAGACAAAGATTGGTGACAGGAGCGAACCGGGACTACACTTGGAACTATGTCTTGAGATAGAAGTGACAAGTAGAAAGGTGAAATATACCATGTCACAAGGTATAATAACATAGTAGGGCAAGTAGACAGTGGGGGGGCAAGATAAGATCAAGTGGTTATCATGTAGTTTTTAGCCCGAGACATCTAGTTTCAGACTGTGTACAAACAAGAAGATAAGCAAGCATACCCTAAGAAAAAACTAGACCATGTAAAAAAGATAATCAGCAGATGGGGAACAAATCTTTCTTTGAATGTCTTGGAAATAGTTTTGCAGATTCTAGTTTCGGTCAACAACTCTAGGTTGAAGAACCTTAGTTTGGACGTTCAAGAAATGATTGTTAATAAGCACACAGGTTTGGACTTTCAGACAGTTGTGAAACATTCAGTAGTCAAAGACAATTCCACTGAGGACAAAGCAACTCGGAAGAATGAGGGGAGTCTTGACTAGATTAGACATGTTAGATAGTGTTGAGACTCAAAACAAACACTTAGTTATCCCTACAAAGAAAATGGTAGAGAAGACAAAATCTATGCCTCACAACTTATGCGCATGCATGCACCTCACACAGCCGTGTCACCCCCTAGAGGGCACCCATGTTTTTGGTGTTTCCAAGGACTTAATAATATATGTTCAAAGGTTACCCTTGAATAAGGGGCTAGTGTCATATACCACCTTCAAACATCCAGGTGCATGCCTATGTTGAGAATCTACATGAGAGATTCTTTCCCCTCCCTACGCAAAGATTATGTCTCCTTTCGGAGGTGAACTAGGTAGGCAACTAACTAAGAGAGTGTTTAATAGGCTTTCATCCACACTAACCTTCAGTGCCCCTAATACAGGGCTAGGGCCTCACACCCAGACCAACACCTGAAAGGCATACACCCCCACAAGCAGGGCTAGGAGTGGTGCCGTTCAGTACAATAGATAGAGCTTTCTCAAGATGAAGGTCGAAATCCTGAGAAAGAAGTTAACATGGCTTTGGAGTCTTTAGACTCAACAAAGATTTCTTTATTATAGTGAGGTGGAATCACCGGTGAAAGGTGTGTACTCACTTGGGTCGTTCCTAGAGGTTCAACTTCTGGCAGGCCCTCTAAAGGTGATTCAAAACTTGGTTTGGATTCAAGGGGTTCGAGTTTCTGATTCTGTCAAAGAGAGAAGAGCATAATTCTCTATCCTTTGCACCTCACCCAAACATGCAAAACAAATTCATCACTGAGCTAACTCATCTCTAACCAATCTACAAGCTTTTGGGTTTCTGATTCTCTCAAAGAGAGAAGAGCATAATCCCCTAACAAATGAATGTGTCAAAGATTCACTACTTTTCCTTGCTTCCCCAGGTATCTATAATGCTAGCAACATTTGGATCTCGGATTCATCTATGGTAATCACTTCTATGTAATGAAGAGACTATTACCCTACTTTGCAATCAAGACCCTTAAGAAATCTTCACAAGGCCCTATTTAGACTATGTATGAAAATCATGAAAGCAAGCACAATGTTTAGGATTTTAATTCTTTGACAAGCGTCCTGCAATCAAATGCATTAGTAGTTTCAAGTTTTGATGACTTTGGCAAGCAATCTTTTTATCCAATGATCTATAAAAAATTATTAGAACTTACAAAAGAGAAGTTCAAGGCAAAGATAAAGCCAAAACAAGCATAAAATTTAGAAAAATCCCAAAGTCTAAGATCCTAAAGTGCTCTTTATGTCTAAGTTGCGAACGTTTGGAATTTAGAAAGAAGATCTAACTTATAACATGTGAACCTGATTTTTAAGATTTACGTTGATAAACTTGTTTGTAGATCTATGTAGACCTCTGAAGCAGCTTTTCAATGCTTTTTGAATCATCAAAATTTGAGTTGATTCGCAAAAGTTATTGCCATTTTAGTGAAAGTGCCTCTTTATGGATTTGACATATAAGCTCCCAAAACACCTCACGTGACTTGTAAGCTCTTAAAACACCTTCCAAAACTTGCAAGAAGAAGAAGTAGAAGAAGAAGAAATCAGGGGCTTGGGCCCCATGGCGTGTGCTAAATGTGGTGCCTATTAGCCTACAAGCACAAAAACATAAAAAAAAAGTATCAAAAGTTAGTGTTCACGCCAAGTTCACCAAAATGTAAGATTAGAATTGGATTAGATTGCATATACATGAAATAACCACTAAAATCATGCAATAAACAAATATGCAAAGTAAATCTAATCTACTTCATGAAAAACAACTTAGAAATGGAAGAAGTAAAACTAAGTCTAAACTCCCTCTAAGATTTAGTTCTCATGTTCTCCTTTCTTCTCCTTTGAATGAATTGATGTTGCTCTCCAATAGCATATGAAGTACACCATGAATTTGAAAGCAAATTGAGAATACTAGGAGTGTGGTTGAGCATAATAACAATGCAAGAAAATTGGTCCCTTTGTAAAGGGAAATGAAGTCTTATTTATAAGATTTTTAAGAGAATCAACGGTCAGGATTTTATGAAGATGAAGGGTTAAGATTCTCTCATTTGAATTATTTAATTCAAAGTGGGTGGATGGGTGGATTCACTTTGAAAAATGAAACGTACTACCAAAAATTACCCCAAATTTGTATGGAATGCTTTGAGTGAGGTTTTAGAGGGTTTAGGAAGCTTCTAGAGGGTAGTTAGAGTCAAATTTAACGTTCCCACTTAATATACTTAGGGTTAGGTGTTGAATTTTGGTCATTAGGTGGCCCAAGACTCATAAAAGAGCCTCCAAAAATGACCCCAAAGTCCAAATCCGAGTTTGTGGAGTTTGGATTATTTGGACAAAGTATATTTCTTCCCATGTGGTTGTTTTTGACTTGGAAGGAGAAGTGAAGACTTTAGAGGTTAAAGAAATCATTATTTTAATTTTAGTGATTGAGGTGGGTAAGAAATATGAGTTTGGTGAGATTTAGGAGCTATGTGCTCCCATAGAATTAAACATAATATTTAATTCCAAGTGGGCTAAAAGAGAAATATGAATTAATTTAAATAGATAAATATATTTATTTAAATTAATAGAAGGAAATATAATTTAATTCCAAGTGGGTTAAAAGGGAAATATGAATAAATTTAAATATATTTATTTAAATTAATAGGAGTGGATTTAATTAATTAAAGTGCTAGGATTTTAAATTAATCAATTAAATGTAGCATGCGATTAATAAAGATTTAAGGTTTTCTGCATTTGACACTAAGTTAAGTTGAGTCAATTAGAAGACAGAATTGCCTAGTACAATAGGACTTTGATGATTCAGAAAGATTGATATACTGAGGCCAATTTTGGGGTATTACAGTTCTACCACTGTAAAATAAATAATTAAAAATCACTCTCTATATTTTAACTCCATTTTATCTCAGGATCTAAACACACTTCTAAGTAAGAACAATAAATAGAAATCTATCTTCAAAAATAAATAATGTTTGTGATTAATATACTTTTATATTTTCAACGCAATCTACAATCAAGGAAGTTGGTTTGGTAATAGAGAAACATTATCCTAATAGATCAAAAACATATAAGCTCTCTTGATAACATAAAATGAAAGAGATGAGGCAACTAGCACCATGCATCACCATTGCGTAATGGATGTCCATACCTTGTTCCAAAGATCCCCAACTAGCACTATTCCTCACCATTGTACAATGGATGTCCATACCTTGTTGCAGAGTCTTGCTTTGTATATGCCAATCATATTTGGTTGATAGTTTGTAAATCCTTTTTAGAAAATGTAAGTGCATTTTGTGCATATTGTACAATCATAGCATTATGTGACACTACATATATCATTTGATGAGAAAATAATAACATTATATAATGTCAATGAAAATATATTGTGCATTTGTTCACTTTTTATATTGCTTTAAGTCTATTGAACACCTCCTTGATACACTCAATCTAATGTTATAATAGATGATTAGATATGATTGTGATTGAGGATAATTTGACTATTGCAATTCAAAACAAAAATGTGAAAAGGTTTGACTATTGTTAGTCCTTGTAATAATTAGATATAGGAAATAAGGGATTGAATTCTAATAGTCTACCTTTTGTTAGATTGAGACCATTAATTTTAAATTAGATTCATACAAAATTTAGATCAGTACTCAAAAAATCTAATTAGAAAAACAAATATTTTGTAGAATTCAAAAAACATAAAACTTTGACACCTTGCAGATCATGTTCTCGTATTTATCACAATATAGCTCCATCATTAAACATTAATAGTTTTGCAACTTTCATAATTTTAATAAATTTAATTATACCCTCAACTCATTTGTCAAGATTGATTGTATGCTTAATTTAATATAATTACTTATATAAACCTTCCTTAGGAATAGCATAGATTGCAAATTAAATAACGAAACAAACAAGGAATGTCATAGCTTGCGAATTAAAAATTCAAATAAACATAACTAAGAGAGCAGGTATGTCCTCCTTTTATACCCAAAGAATTAGTTAATCAAATTGTAATAATGATCAATATAAAATGTAATGGGTAATATATTAATAAATGATACTTTAAATTGAGCCATCAAGATTGGGAGGAATGACATCACGGTACAGAGCTAAAAATATAAAGAATGAAAGATCAGTTAACCAGGTTGCAGAGAGCTCATCAGATCTGCTAGTAAAGAAAGAGCAGATTTTTAATTGGTCATTTTTATATCCAGAGAGCTGAGCCATTGCCATTGCCATAGTTATGACTCTTGCAGTTATACTACTGATTATAAAAGTGATGAGAAATAAAATAGAAACATAAATATTTTGCGCTCTCCGAGGTACCTTATCAAACAGTTCACGTGCCTAGTAAGCTTTATATTTTTGGACATGCAGGTTTATCATATTACTTTGAATTGTGATAGGGAAAGGATTCAGTATTTCATTTATTAATTTTATATTTACAGTTTTTATCTTTTGATTTAATGTCTAATATTTTTCACAATTTTATATAAATAGTTATGACTTTAAAAATGTTATTATTCATAATGATTATAATAATTGAATGAAATGCATTTTCCATATCTTACATGCTTTTTGCTCTTACGTTCTGATGATAGACCACAGAGTGTGATATGAAACATTGATGTTAAAAAATATACACAATCAAAACAAGAAATTCAAGCTTTAAATTCAAATAGATTGTAGAAATTTGATAAATTTGAAATGCATCTCTTATTCTAAAATGCAATCAATCATGTGATACGACATTAGCTGCTCTGGTATGGGTGTCTCTTTTCTAAGATTATTGGTCTCAATATTTTTGGACTATTTTAGACACCTTAGCAAAAAAATGTTTTGATAGAGCATCATATTTAATGATGTGTCCCTAAAACTTTAGTTATAAGCTACTGTAAAAAAATGAGGATGATTTGAAATTTCCATATAAAATTTTCAAAAACATTGAATTAAACTGCACAACCACTAGATTTTCTTCCCTATTTGACAGTGAATGTTGTTTCCAAAAAAAATAAAAAAAATAAAAAGGCCGCTTCAAGGGTTGTTCACGGGCAGGGAATAGGCATGTGGAGATGTTGGGGACGGGAGAAACATAGGCCCAGCCAATAATGACAATGATAAAAACATAAACTATGTTGTCCTTTACATTCTCAACAAGGATAATTTCTCTATGGAGAGATGCCAAGTTTCTTGGGGAAGAATGTATTGATATTTCTTTAAATAAGATATAAGAAAAACACCCTATAGAAGTTGCTAGGAACAGTTGGAGAAGTTTGTTAAAGAGTATTATAGCACTAAAAGTTGTCAATTGAGCCTTAATTTGTTATCAAGTTGTAATGTCCCCTTCTCGGCAATAGACCATTTAGATGACGGATTAGTCTATCTAGCCATCCAGGTGGACTAATGGTCGCTCTGAGAAGGATGTCAGCCAATCACGTTGTTGCACGGGAAAATATTAGTACCACGGGCTCAACTTCTATAGTCAGAATCATTTTATTTATTAAAGTGTGTTATAAAGTCATTTTATGACTTATTATAAAGTCACTTTAAGTTGTAAAAGTGACTTAAGTGAGCTTTTATCCCACATTGCCCAGCTTCTTGTATTTGTGCTCACTTCGAAGTTATAAATGAGAAAAGTACACCTCAGTAAAAATAGCATGAGATATATAAAAAACAATCAAGGAAAAGACATTCTGGTTATTGTTGTGACTGGTTAGTTTTCTCAAAGACAGAAACCTTTAGAAAACATTAGAAGAAGTTGGACGTCAACCCAACCTCTCTACATGGGTGAGATCATACAGGTTTCACAATATGAGCTTCATGCATTGTGGTAAGAAGGCATTCCAATTTTAGTTTCATTTCAATAAGTTTTAGAAATCTAAGGAAGTGGCAAATAGGTTGATCTATTCATACAAAAGGAAAGAACTGTCAACACAGAATCTGTTTAGAAGTTCGAACCCAGGTAGGCGTCATCCTTGGGATATGAACAGTGATACCATCTCCCTTCAGCATGACATTCTGGCTTTGAGTCACACCCCCACACTGGGTCTTTTTTCTAAATGCTGGATAAGCGTGGACTAGCTGGGTTTGTCGCAGCAACTGTCTACTACTAGCGCATGATAATAAGGCAGGAAGGTTGGCAGTTAGAGTATACACAGTGATTGGAAAAAGCAACAGAGACACCCGTCGGCTAAGTGCACAACTCCATCACACCCCCGCAATAGGAAACACACATATCGGGGACTGTAAATGACACACTAGCGGTTGGAAGACTAACCACACACTGCACAGGCGTGGCAAAAATATCTATACATAGGCCGAGTTCACACGTGATGTTCTACATTCAATAGAATACCGACTAGCCCAGAACCATCTGTTGCTATCTAATAGTTGATCAACACCAGGCCCGAGCAGGAGTAGAAGAGAGTTCACAGTCCCAGGCTGAGGGAACTGTCGTCTGATGTCGACTTCATATTGGCATTTCAACTAGTGACGCCAGGTGTAATACGGGTACCATTTCTATTCTTGGCTCCCCCGTAAGTATTTATGATGGTTTAATGATGTTGGATGAAACATATATCTTTGTTAGTCAGATATAAACCTCTATTGTTATATGTATTTAAAAATATTGCTGGCACTGGGAAATTGCTTTGAAACGTCTTCTTATATTTAAAGGTGTCTCAGAATTGCGTATTTGTTATTAGAAGCATTATACAGAAAATACATTCTGGAAGTATATACGTTCCATAGTACTATCAGTGATAGCCCCTTTCATAGTGAACTTGAATCAGTTGACATTAGCAGACTTGCAACAGTATCCTATGAAAAATACCTCATGGTCTATAAGTTGAGCAGGGTGTACCATATACTTTATACAATAAACCAGATTAGACTGAATTTTCACATACTAGTTTGGGTCAGCATACTACAGTGGTATCAAAGCCTAAGGTCTTGCCAACCTTGTGGGATTTTGTTCTTAGTGGTAATGCAGTCCAGGCATGCACAGTAGTCATAAAGTTTATAACTTCAGACATAATAGGGCTGAACAGAGGTAGTCCGAATCGTCAGTGTAGGTAGACATTGAAAACAGTCATACAAAAGAAGATGAACATATTGTTTTTGAACAGGGTACTAGAGGTACATGTATGACAGATGAGGACAGAGGGGTCAGAGAGACCACGAGGGCCCTTCGCTAGGGACAGGATCACATTACTAATGTGTTACACTAGCTCATGGGAGTTATGCAGCAGTTGACAGTGGTAGCCGCGAGACCCCGGAGCCACCATGGTGGTAACAGTGTGGTAGGATCACCTAGAGCTGCTATAGCAGCTACTCATAGTACAGATAGGCCCCTTACGCCTACGTTCGTAGGGAATCATGCTGAGGAGGAAGTAGCTGAGCCCAAGGCAGTAGCTGGGCTTCCCAATAATATTGTAGTCACACATAATGAGTGGGACTTGTTACTGGACCATGTCAAGGCTGACTTGTCATTTGTGCAGTATTTGACACAGAGGAGAGATTATGAGAGAGTGTAGTAGCATAGGAAACCCAGGGGTCCCAATAGAGATCGTAAGCATGCTATGAATAAGTTGACTCTCCTCATTTTTGATGGCAGCGGTAAGACTTCCGCTAGAGCTTGGATTCACATGTTAGATACTTTCTTGACCCTGAAGCCTATGTCGAAGACGGAGGCGATTAAGTTCGCAACCTTGCATTTAGAGGGTGCAGCATATGATTGGTGGCATCATGGTCTCATCACCTAGGATCACGGGTTGATTACATCCTACGAGATCTTCAGCACTAAATTGATCACCCGCTTTGACCGTAAGGACATTGAGGTCTACTACAGGGAGTTAGTTTTGCTAAAGCAGAGTGGATCATTGGATCACTATATTGATGAGTTTCAGAGGATATCTATTATGGTCCTGGATATGGCAGAGAAGAGGAAGGTTATGTTGTTTATTGAGGGGCTTTAGGATAAGTTCAGAGGGCTGGTTAGAGTCCTCAAGCCAGACACTTTAGATGACGCCATTAAGTTGGCACATGACTTGGACTCACCATCATCCATCCTACAACCACCGAAGAAAATCTTTAAGGGGTCTTCTTCTTTTTAGAGAAATAGAAACCAGGATAAGAGCACACCCCCCAGACTTGACTTCGAGACACATAATGAGTTGAGAAGGAAAAAGTTATGCTTCACATGTAGAGAGCCTTGGGCTCCAGATCATAGGTGTCGTGGGAAGGGTCAGGTACACTATATTGAGGTGATAACCGATGATGATGATGATCAGCAGGAGGATAGTGGAGATGAGAGAAGCAAGACAGAGGCTCAAGATGAGCATACAGTAGAGAGGAAGAAGAAGGGAGTGCGTACGGGGAAGCCCCTTATTACTTTAGCATCCCTCTCGGGTATTCCCACCTGTCACTCTTTTAGGCTCAAGGGAGTGGTTAGAGGACAACAGATTATATGTCTTCTTGACACGGGTGCTACACATAATTTCATTAGTGCCAGTCTGGTTTCCAGGAGGGGACTTCAAATAGATAGCATTTCAGAGTTTGAGGTCAAGGTGGCCAGGGGAGACTTACTAAGTTGCATAGGGAAGATCTCAGGTTTTTAGATTCATTTCAGGGATTATCTCCTAGAGGCAGATTTCTACATCATTGACTTAGATAGTCTTGACGCCATTCTCGGCATGCAGTGGCTACAAACCCTCGAATGGTATACTATTGATCATCAGCAAAGGTAGTTAGAGTTTATGAAGGATGATTAGTTGGTTACACTTAAGGCCATGACAAATAGTGGATCACAGGTAGTTTCAGCTCACCAGATGGAGGCCATATTTAGACATGACGGCATGGAATGGGCAACTCAATGCTTCATTTCTTCCAGTTCTTCATAGGATTCAGGGCAGCAAATTCATGCTGACATATAGGGGGTGTTGGATAGGCACAGTGGGTTTTTGAGGACATCCCTCCGAGCCTACCTCCAGATAGGAGCTTCGAGCATATCATAGAGTTGGAGGAGGGGGCCAAACTCGTAATTACCTCTCCTTATCGTCACCCTAGGCATTACAAGGAGGAGATTGAAAAGATGATTAAGGAACTATTGGACATGGGGCACATCAGACCTAGCTCTAGCCCTTTTGCTTCTTCTGTAGTTTTGGTGAAGAAGAAGGATGGTACTCTTCGCAGATGTATTGATTACCGTGCTTTGAATAAGAGAACCATCAAGAACATGTACCTTATTCCCAGGATTGATGAGCTTCTGGATGAGCTACATGGAGCTGTTTATTTTTTGAAGATTGATCTTCGATTTGGGTATCATCAAATACGTGTCCGAGATGAGGACGTCCACAAGACAACCTTTAGATGCCACTACGGACACTACGAGTTCTTAGTGATGCCTTTTGGGCTCACTAATGCACCCGTCACCTTTTAGTCCTACATGAACAATATTTTTAAAATACAGTTGCACAAGAGCATTCTTGTATTCTTTGATGACATCCTAGTCTATAGAAGGACATGGGCAAAGCACTTGCAGCACTTGGAGGAGGTTCTAAGCATCATGGAGAGCCAGTCTCTATTTGCGAAGGGATCCAAGTGTGAGTTCGAACTAACAGAGATTCTCTATTTGGGGCATGTGATAGGAGTAGATGGGGTTATGGTGCACTAGGAGAAGATTTAGGCTATTCAGGATTGGCCACCTCCATGCAATGTATCAGATTTGAGAGGATTCGTGGGGTTGTGTTCAGACTATAGGAGATTTGTTAAGGGGTTCTCTCAGAGAACAACTCCTCTCACTAACCTTACCCGAAAGGGAGATTTCAGGTGGATAGTTGAGGTAGAGGCTGTCTTTGATAGGCTCAAGACCGTTATGAGCACTTGTCCGATTTTGGCTCTACCAGATTTCTCTCGATCCTTCGTCTTAGAGTGTGATGCTTCAAGGAACGGAATTGGTGCTGTGTTAATGTAGGATAGGCCCCATAGCTTTTGAGAGTAGGAAGCTCAAGGATAATGAGAGACTTTATTCCACCTATGACAAGGAGATGCTTGCCATCATGCATGCCTTGGCTAAATTTAGACAGTACTTGGTGGGTGGCAGATTCACAGTCATAATAGATCACAACAGTCTACGCTACTTCCTAGAGCAGAAGGAGTTGAATGAGAGACAACAAAAATGGGTCAGTAAGATTCAAGCCTACGATTTTGACATCGAATATGTCAAGGGGAAGAATAATGTGGTAGCTGACGCACTCTCTAGGAGACCTTCAGAGGTGAGTTGTTGTGTATTATCAGAGATTTCCGCTGATTGGAAATCCCTATTACTGGTTGAGTATTCCAAGAATACTTAGACCTGTCAGATTTTGGATGGACAGTTCCTAGCTAGTAGGTATCGAGTGGTTGATGATATCATCCTTTATAAGGACTAGATTTACCTAGTGCCTGTTCTCAGCTCAAGATTAAGATTTTGAGGGTTGTTCATGATGCGCCCACAGCAAGACATCCAGGCTTCTTCAACACCTACAGGCAGGTCAGAGAGAGGTTCTCCTGGAAGGGCCTCAAGGATGACGTACTCTAGTATGTCAAAGAGTGCCAGACTTGTCAGTAGAACAAGTCAGAGCACGAGCATCTAGCAGGTTTATTGCAGCCCCTTCCCATTTCAGCTCAGAAGTGGGAGGGCATATCGATGGATTTCATCACGGGGTTACCGAGAGTGCAGGGCAGGGACAACATTTATGTCGTGGTCGGTAGACTCACCAAGTTCACTCCTTTGCTATTGCCGCGGATTGGTCAGCTTCTCATGTGGTGGAGTTGTTTTTTCATGAAGTATTTAGATTGCATGGTCTCCCTAAGACCATCATGAGCGACAGGGACAACAAGTTCCTTAGCACTTTTTGGTAGGGGTTGTTCAAATTGGCCAGCACCGAATTGACTCCTAGTACTAGTTACCACCCGCAGATAGATGGTCAGACGGAGATTGTGAATAGGTGGGTGGAAGGTTATCTTTGGATTTATGTAGTAGGACAACAAAGAGCTTGGGTCCGATGGTTATACTTGGGGGAATTCTGCTACAACTCTACTTATCACATGATGATTGAGATGTCGCCCTTTCGAGCTATTTATGGCAGCGAGCCACTTTCATTTATAGATCTGGCTCTACAAGATAGCAGGGCGCTGATCACAGGAGACTGGTTGTAGGATCACCAGGATATACTCCGATCTCTTAGAGAGAACATCCAGAGAGCCCAGAATCAACAGAAGCTATACGCTGATCGGCATAGGACAAAGCGGAGTTTTAAGATAGGCTATATGGTCTATCTTCGTTTACAACCCTATAGATAGAGCTCCCTGAAGTGGAGTGGATCAGAGAAGCTCAGACCCAGATTTTATGGCCCCTTCCACATCTCGAGGGGAGTTGGCAAGGTAGCTTATGAGTTAGAGCTTCCATCAGACAGCAGGATCCACAATGTTTTTCATGTTTCTTGTCTCAAGAAGGCAATAGGGCAACAAATAGTGGTCTCAGACGGGTTACCTCCATTGGATGAGGAGGGTAAATTGACTTTAGTTCTAGCAGAGGTTATTGAGGTCAGAGAAAGGAAGCTGCGGAACAGGACCGTTCGTGAGTATCTGATTCGGTGGAGGGATCTACCTTACGAGGATGCCACTTGGGAGGGTGAGTCAATCTTGCAGCACCCAGCATTGAGATTGCTTGAGGGCAAGCAATCCCGGGAAGGGAGGACTGTAATGTCCCCTTCTCGGCAATAGACCATTTAGATACTGGATTAATCTATCTAGCCATCCGGATGGACTAATGGCCGCTCTGAGAAGGATGTCAGTCAGTCACGTCGTTGCGTGGACAAATATTAGTACCACGGGCTCAGCTTCTATAATCAGAATCACTTTATTTATTAAAGTATGTTATAAAGTCACTTTATGACTTATTATAAAATCACTTTATTTTATAAAGTCACTTTATATTATAAAGTCACTTTAAGTTGTAAAAATGACTTAAGTGAGCTTTTATCCCACATTGCCCAGCTTTTTGTATTTGCACTCACTTCAAAGTTATAAATGAAGAAAGTACACCTCGATAAAAGCAGCATGAAATATATAAAAAACAAACAAGAAAAAAACATTCTAGTTACTGTTGTGAGTGGTTAGTTTTCTCAAGGACAAAAACCCTTAGAAAACATTAAAAGAAGTTGGACGTCAACCCAGCCTCTCTACATGGGTGAGATCATACAGGTTTCACAATATGAGCTTCATGCATTGTGGTCAGAAGGCATTCCAGTTTTAGTTTCATTTCAATAAGTTTTAGAAATCTAAGGAAGTGGCAAATAGGTTGATCTATTCATACAGAAGGAAAGAACTGTCAGCACAGAATCTGTTTAGAAGTTCGAACCCAGGCAGGCGTCATCCTTGGGATACGAACAGTGATACCATCTCCCTTCAGCACGACATTCTGGCTTTGAGTCGCACCCCCACACTGGGTCTTTTTTCTAAATGCTGGATAAGCGTGGACCAGCTGGGTTTGTCGCAGCAGCTGTCTACTACTAGCGGATGATAATAAGGCACGAAGGTTGGCAGTTAGAGTATACACGGTGATTGGAAAAAGCAACAGAGACACCCGTCGGCTAAGTGCACAACTCCATCACACCCCCGCAACAGGAAACACACATATCGGGGACTGTAAATGACACACCAGTGGTTGGAAGACTAACCGCACACTGCACAGGCGTGGCAGAAATATCTATACACAGGCCGAGTTCACACGTGATGTTCTGCATTCAATAGAATACCGACTGGCCCAGAACCATCCGTTGCTATCTAACAGTTGATCAACACCAGGCCCGAGCGGGAGTAGAAGAGAGTTCGCAGTCCCAGGCTGAGGGAACTGTCGTCTGATACCGACTTCATATTGGCATTTCAACTAGTGACGCCAGGTGTAATACGGGTACCATTTCTGTTCTTGGCTCCCCAGTAAATATTTATGATGGTTTAATGATGTTGGATGAAACATATATCTCTGTTAGTCAGATATAAACCTCTGTTGTTATATGTAATTAAAAATATTGCTGGCACTGGGAAATTGCTTTGAAACGTCTGCTTATATTTAAAGGTGTCTCAGAATTGCGTATTTGTTATTAGAAGCATTATACAGAAAATACATTTTGGAAGTATATACGTTCCATAGTACTATCAGTGATAGCCCCTTTCACAGTGAACTTGACTCAGCTGACATTAGCAGACTTGCAACAGTATCCTATGAAAAATACCTCACGGTCTATAAGTTGAGCAGAGTGTACCGTATACTTTATACAATAAACCAGATTAGACTGAATTTTCACATACCAGTTTGGGTCAGCATACTACACAAGTTTTGTGGAATCGGTTGGGTCTCTTCAAGATTATAGAATTAACACAATTACATTTGTGTACATTGCCTATTTTCGCATATATGTTATTTATGCAATTTTATCATGGTATCAAAGCTGGTATAGATGAGAGTGTATTGAGAACTAATCTGTTATTTTTCATAATTTTATCATGTTATCAAAGCTGGTCAAGATGAAAATGGGATGAGAATTAATCATCATACAAAGTATCATGACTATATTGTAGATAAATGTGATTCATATGCTTTGTACATAAACTGATTATTTGATTAAAATGTAAATGAATGGAAAAATTCGTGAGATATTAACACCGTGCAATGAATTTTTTTTGTCAATGCAAATACTAAGTTTGGAGGCAGATTTGAGCTCTACTTTCTTTATGTTGGAGCCAGAAATTTGTTTGCAACAACTATCTCCTTATTGGCATCATTTTCAAGAACGTGATAATTACTTTAGGTGTATCTTTTACTAATGAATAGGTTTACATTCTATTTGGGAGAAGAGCAAAGGGAGAGTTGTTGCTCTTAATGTTTGTGGGGTCATATTGTTTCAAATAAGTGACTTTAATTAGGAAAGTGCTAGTTGATATTGATTATTTTTCATATTTAGAAGAACTTTGATTTCAATGGTAGAGAATTTGTTGACATCTATTATTTTATGATACTTAGAAGAACTTTGGTTTCAATGATAGAGAATTTGTTGACTAGAGGAAATTTATTGACATGAAAGAGCTAGTTTTTGGTTTAGTCAATAGATTAATAATCATGGAGACTCTATTTTCCTTATTGATTGGTGGGAAAGAAATCATTAAATTATTTGAATGACCATTGGAAATGTTGGGACCACCAAAGTACATTTGAAAGGTTGTCAAATGAAATAGGTGCCTCCATTGCTCCTATTTATGGCATTCAATTATTTTTTGATACCTAGAAGAAATTTGACTTCAATGATAGAGAATTTATTGACTAGAGGGAGTTAATTGACATGAGAGAGCTAGTTTTTTGTTCTGTCAATAGATTAATGATCATGGAGACTTTATTTTCCTTACTGGTTGTTGGGAAAGAAATCATTAAATTATTTGAATGACCATTGGAAATGTTGGGATCACCAAAGTACATTTGAAAGGTTGTCAAATGAAATAGGTGCCTCCATTGCTCTTGTTTATGACATTGGAGGAAGAGAGGTAGTTGAAGTCTGAAAAGGGGTATCAATGTATTCATTAATTAGTTTAGAGTATGTTGGATCATGGAAATGGTTCAAACATTTATATGTGTTAATGTTTGACATGAATTTGGAGAGCTCTTAATGTTAGTTTGTGTTTTTTAAGCTTCTTAAAATATAACTTTAAAAGGTCCCAAATATATTAGATTATGACAATAATAAAGTGATAAAATAATAAAAGAAATCATATCTTTTTAGAAAAACAGTTTATATCTTCTAATGTGAGAGAATTTCTAATTTTTTCAAAGCAATAAGTTGTGGTTGTTATCATGAAGATATTATATATATCCTGTTTTTTCTTGAAGAAGGCACAGTAAGGTTTGTTGTACTGAAGAAGACAAAGTATGGTTGTGAATTGTAAATTGTAAGAATAGTTCTGAGTTATAAATTGTAAAAGTATTTATTATAGCAGCAACTATGATGATTGTAGTTTTCTTTTTCAATTGTATTTTTCTAAACAATAAGAACAATAATAATACAAAACTATACCCCATAGATATTTTGTTGGTGCATGAATATTTCCTTAACAGTTTGTCAAAATTTTATCACTAAAATTAACGTCTTTTGTATTGTTTTATTCTTCCATTTCATTTACTTCTTATTTCTTACAAGTAATTTCTACTACAAGATTAATATTTCTAGATTTACACTTCAACTTCAACAATAAAATAAGTTACCTCCAAATTTGCAAAATTTCACCGTATCTCGCAAGATTATATTTAACATATAATCTTCTTCAATAAAATATATAGACAGTTATCTCTGTTGAAATTTCACTGTTTAATCTGATATATAAACGAGCTGTCTTGGGCGAACAGCAAAACTTAAATTTTTAATAGAATTTACATTCTAAAAATACATAACTTCATTTCTAATTTGAATTCCATTTAAACAACGAATTTTGTTTAAACAGCAAATGAAAGGTTCTGGAACAGAATCTAACCGACCGAAGAGAATTTCAACAAATTAGCCCACTGAGGTCTGAAAACATAGAATGAAAAGGAGGATATGCATTCAATTAATATGTGTCTACTTCAATGAGTGCTGCTTACATCGACATCACGAGGTAAATTCGAAGCTAAAATCTCTATAGTTTTCTCTGCATCTTCTCCAAAAGCCTCTGTGATTTCTCTCTTGTACACATAAACATAAGAAACAAACAAGAAGAACAACACATTGACAAATGACAAAACAGCTAAGAATGCAAAATAGTAATCCAGATGAGATGCATTGGTATTATTCACAATCCATCCTCTGCGACCTCCCCTTCCTGTGATCTTACTGACTGCTGTAATAACAAAACTGCTGACAAAGGAACCCACACCTGTAGAGCTTGTAAATAATGCAGTCCCCAGACTTTGCATGCTTTCTGGAGCTTGATCATAAAAGAACTCTATTTTGCCTATATCAAGCAGTGCATCAGCTATACCCAGCAGTGCATACTGTGGAATTAGTGTAAAAAAACTTCTGGGCACTATAGCCTTCTTGTTACCTTCAAGCCCATGGTCTTTAATCACTTGTAGTCTTTTAGTTTCAACAGCCATTGCTACTGCCATGACAACAACGTGGATCATCATTCCCAACCCCATTCTCTGTAGTGCAGTTAAGCCCTTGGGGTTTCCTGTGAATCTTTTCAGAATGGGTACTAAGAGCCTGTCATAGATTAGGGTTGTTATGAGCATGGAGAGAGTTAGGAAGGCTGTGGCACTGGCTGCTGGGATTTGGAAGGAGGAACCTATCTTTCTGTCCAGTGTCTCTGACTGTTTCACAAACAAAGTACCAGCTTGTGTTATAATTATGCTTGGTATGAGAGTAGCAAACCAAATTGGAAGCATTCCAACCATGAGCTTTGTTTCCTCCACTTCAGTCACTGTAGACATCTTTGAAGAAGGATTTGCATCAATTACAATTGCTGCCTTGTCCAGAAATCTGCAAAATGTAAGTGTTTTCAAATAAGGAATCCATGTAAAAGATTGTTATTGTTTACATAAATGTTTCAGATTGGTTTAAACAGTCCAAGCTTTGACTTGTTTAAATGTTTCATGTAAAAGTACATTTCTAGGTAGGTCGTTCTGAAAAAGAAAATATAATTTGAACACAAACCACCCAAATCTAAACAAGTCAAAGTGAGAGTGTGCTGTTTAAACTTGGCCTATTGTTTTCAGTCACATCTTAGGCACGTTCTAGTGTGTATTGTTAAGCCTAATCCAATCTTCATCGGCATTCTAGTCAAATCTTACAGTGTAGCTTAAGCTTGATGCAATATCTCCAATTATGTTCTACTCATAGGCCATACCGACTATATTCATACGAATTCCTCTCTTTACAAAACTTTCTAAAAAATAATATCATTATTGATTCATGGATGATAATGGAACTATTAAGAATAGTGCAAAGTGGAAATCCTCTACAATTATAAAGACAACAATATATAATATTATAAGAGTACATTATGAAAAATAAGTTTTGTTTTTATCATCATTTTCAATTATCTTTTAAACTTTTGACTTATTTAAGAGTTCATCTGAAATCACACAAATAGATGAGCTTCACTCATGAAGAAGCTAATGTAATTTGACGATGAACTATCTTAATGTAAAAAAGTCAAAACTTAGAACATGTTGTTTAAGGCCGATTCAATATTTCCAATCATATCATTCTAAAGTGTGTTGTTTAAACCCAATCCAATGTCTCCAATTGCCTTCTAATGGAAACATAAAGTATGTTGCTTAAGCCTGACCCAATGTTTCCAATCATATTCTAAACACCACTATAAACACCAAAAAAAAACAAAAAAAAACTATAATATTATAACAGTACATCATAAATATACTGTATTTATAGACTCTTCAAATTTACCTCAAAGCAGAAGTATGAGCAATGGGATATCTGCCTTTAGCAACATATTCCTTGGAGTCAACCTCATAAAGATGAGAAGGATCTGATGGAGCTTTCACTTTCCAGTTCCTGGCCACCCTCCCAAACACTCCAGCAATTCTCTTCAGAGGGCTACCGGTTATCATCTTATGTCTGTAAAATGGGGTTCCAATCAAGAAGACGACACCAGAGAAGATGAGAGCTGCTGTGATGATTCCGTAGCTTACACCAAAACTCACATTGTCTTCTATGTAAATCAGAAATGTTTTGCCAAACAGAGTTCCACAGAAAACGGTGAACATCCACCAGTTGAAGAAGTGGTTTTTTTGGGATTTTTCCTTGCGGTCAAATTCATCAAATTGATCTGCACCAAAAGCGGATATGGTTGGTTTAATTCCACCTGCACCAACTGCTAGAAGGTACAAGGCTAGATAGAATATTCCAATTTGAAGGCCAGAAGCTTTCTGACATCCTTCTCCAGACGAGCAAGGAGGAGGTCTCAGAGATGTCAAAGACACAGCCAGTGTCAGTAGTCCCATTGCCTGAATGAAAAATAATATCAACTTGGCTAATTAATAAGAAATAAATTAATCTTTGAAAATTAATACTACTATTTTCAAGCAGAAGATCTTACCATTTCGAGAGATTTAATCATTCCAAGTTCATACTACTATTTTCAAGCAAAAGATCTTACCATCCGGAGAGAAAGAAGAAATTTAATCATTCCAAGTTCATACTACTATTTTCAAGTAAAAGATCTTACCATTTGGAGAGAAAGAAGAAAGAGAATCCAGCTTATTGATTCAATTTGCACTTTTTCAAATAACATACACTTGGAATTTCTATTGGAAACATAAAAATAAATTCCCACAAAACTTACAAGTATATAAATGAAGGAAAAAACCAGGAAGGTCCAGTAACGGCCCCAATAAGTATCAGCAATATAAGCCCCAAGGATAGGCATACTCCACATGGTGCCAGTCCATATAATGACATTCCTTGAGGCAGAAACAGTGCCTTCATGCAGGTTTTTAGTGAGATATATCACCAAATTAGCCCATATCCCACCAAAAGCTAACTTCTCACAAAACTCATACCCTGTTCAATCCCAACAATGATCAAATCCATAGTATAAAGAAATATTGTATGAATATATTTCAACTAGTGGACTAAGACATGATTAATACATACCCACTAGAAATGAACAAGCCTTCAATCCCCCAGTCTTTTCCCTCAAAACTGGCCTCCCTTTCAAATTAACAGACCCATCTAATGCAATGTTTTCTTTCTCTGTTTCCCACCTTGTCTTCCCATTGCTAAACATTGGTTCTGATCTGCTCCTTACCCAAAGCTAGTACCAACTTCAGAGCTTCTCAAACAACACAAGGGATTGCAAATACAAGATGATTTGAGTATCAACGACACTTACAAATATTTCAGTTCATGGAGTGCCAAATGATACATTGCCTTCCATTATCATGGCCCTCCACAAACAATTAATGTCATTGGGAATAAGTTTGAATAACGTTATGCTAAAGATCATTTGTATTTTGTGACCAATATTTTATACTATTAAAAATCAGAGATTCATAATTGTTCTTAGAGGGGGTTGTCTTTCTTTATTTCTGTTTCTTATCTGTAAGTTCGTTGTTCTCGGTATTGTTTCCTACCTAATTTTAGTGCTAATCTTTTGCTGTACTGTTGTGTTTAATGCTCCATCTTTAATAGAAAAGACTCTTAGCCCTTTCACCAACCTTAATCAAGAGCATTAAAGACATCACAAACAAAGATATTAATTATAACTAAATTAAAAATAATCTTGATCACCATCTCCAAAAATATTGACTATAGCCAAATTCAAAAATATCTTGGTCACTCTCTTAGACTATTCCACGTAACTATCATCCAAATGCAAAGGGGTAACGTGCAAGAAACGGTGAAGTTTTGTAGCCACTGAAAGTGTGTATACTTTTTTTTTTTCTATGGTCCACCATTTTATAATGTCAAGAAAGCTTTTAAATTAGTATCACCATATGCTCCAAGTTCCATATGTTATCTTGATTATTTATGTGGGGTTTTTCATTTGGACATATGCATACTACGAAATGCTCCACTAGGAAATGGTATCTTTTACCTTTTATTTTGTCTTTTCCATTTGTTAGTACTCTAACCAATAAATGTTATACGAGGAGATCATCTATAAAATGATCATAAAAGATCATTATGTTCCACTAAGAGATACCATCATATGCTCTATTGAGAGACACGATCCATTTATTGTCGCTGGGCTCTTTTCATCGATTTATACACATCATCAACTTGCTTCTGATGTCACAGGGTGTACATACTTTATAAAGGAATCAAAAGGGAAACATTTAATTGAAATAAATAATAGATTATTTAAGGAGTTGATACCGATGAATGTAACATAACATCTCAGGAAACCGTAAACAATAACAAGGGAAAGATTATTTCTTGGTATTTGGTGAGATGTCAATTTTAATTATTTGGATTGGTTGAGGTGTTGGAAAATGCATATGTAATTTCCTGTATAAATTTGTGTGATTAATTTTTATTGGACTTTTCAAATCACTTTGAATATATGAGATATAGAAAGTAAAATAGTTTTATAAATTGATAAGTAGGAGATATTTTCCACAGCAAGTCAAATTGTGATATTGCTATCAGGATTTAACCGTGTAGTTTTTTTGAGTCAAACTCATTGACCCATGATTCATGAGTAGTGGTTCACCGAACCCATCTCTCATGAGAATGAAATGGAACACTTAGCACTCATTGGATCTAGGTGATGCTCACAAAGGTGAAGCATTGGGACTTCCCGGGAGGTCACCCATCCTAGTACTACTCCAGCTGTGGAATCCTGATAGCAATAAAACTACATAGTTAAATCCTGATAGCAATATCACAATTTGACTTGCTGTGGAAAATATCTCCTACTTATCAATTGATGAGCTTAAGGGGCTTTCTAATGAATGGTTCATAAGGCACAACACTTGGTGAAGGTTTTGCAAATGAGGATGCAAGTGGAGTGGGTTTAACCATGGAGGAAACTCCGTAGTTAAGCGTGCTCGAGCTGGAGTAGTACTGGGATGGGTGACCTCCTGGGAAGTTCCGGTGCTTCACCTTTGTGAGCATCACCTAGATCCAATGAGTGCTAAGTGTTCCATTTCATTCTCATGAGAGATGGGTTCGGTGAACCACTACTCATGAATCATGGGTCAATGAGTTTGACTCAAAAAAACTACACAGTTAAATCCTGATAGCAATATCACAGTTTTATAAATGTTGAAAGATATGAAATTTTTTTTTGAGAAAAAACCAAAGCAAGCTGAATGAAAAGACAGAATGGTGAAAATAACAAGAGAAAAAATAAAGAGAGAAAGAAGATAGGGTTAGTATAAAGTTACAAGAAAAAGGACAAGAAATTAAAAATAAAAGAAGTAACACAAAAAAATTGACAAAAACACGAAAATAACCCAAAACAAAAGAATAAACTAAAAATAATAATAAATGACAAAGAGAACAAAAAAGAAAATAACCTAAATGTTATTACAATATTACAAAAGCAAGAATATGAACAATAACACACATTAAAAATAATACACTTAAAATAAATTACTAAATGACAATAAAAAACAAACTAGCTTCAAAAATAAAATTAGTATTATAATATTACAAAATTTAAAAAACATGAACAAAAACAATAATACACAACAAAGTAATAAACTAAAATGAAAATTATCTAGGGAAATCCCCTAATAAACTCAAAACACACACTCTTCTATTTTTCAATGATATGAAAACTCACACATGCTCCTCTATTTCAATAAAGTGAAAAAGACTTCCTTCAATTACAAAATATTAGCCACTTAGGCTTTCCAAATTTGCAAGATGGATCTACAAGTTATTCTTCTACACTTGTTATTACTCCTCTTTATCGATGAAGAGAAGAGTTCAACTTGAAACGGATAATCTCTAGCCCAAGTCTTCCTTTTATGGAATTCTTGTGTCTCTTGAAAATCCCACTCCCTTTCTCGATAAACAACTCACAACTATCAATAAAAGAAACACATAGGCAATAACCATTCAATAAATATGAGTGCATAACTCTTCCCCTTACTTATTCCTATGTCAAGAAGGGCATTTGTATGATTTTACAAAAATAAATGATAGAAAAAGGTGTCCCATATTGAAAAATATACTAGCCTTCATATATACGCCATAATATTAAACATTTACAATGTCCTATGTCATTTTGGACACTTTCTTATGTACATGGAGACCTAGAGATGTTCGCATATATTTTTAATCACTTAATCTCAATAGAAAATGAAGATAACAATCTTCTGGATGATGCAAGATTTCTTGTGGACTTAGATGCTCCTCCATCAAATACACATGGTTAAAATTTTGTGATTAGGGTTCACAAAATGGATTGGAGTAGCTGCACTACTCTTTCAGGTTTTAGGAAACCTATAGTGAACTCTATCATTGATGTAGACAAAGATAAATACTTCCTCCACCTCTTCAACCACTTCGTTGGGACACTTTCCATCCTTCTCCACCAAGTGATCATCATCCTCTTCTTCATCCATGTGGATTCACCTCTATCATAGACCACCTTCCTCCATGAAATGTCCTCTCTTCTTATCCTCCAAATGCTCTCTACTCTCATCTCCTTCTTCATGGGATCTTTCCACCACAAACTGACTGCCTCCACCAATATCTTACAGAGTCCTCAACATGCTGTACATGAAAACACTCAAAACACATATGTAAATTTGCAATTGAACTCTCTCATTTTTCAACCTTGAAAATAAAGATAAACTAGAATCAACATCTTCATATTTTACCTATTATCATTTGGTGCCTCGACATCCTCTTTATTCTCATCTAAGTTACTATATGAAACCTTTTCACATTCAGTGCTATTATCACATCTTTTTCCCTCTTCATTTACCATGACTATAAATTTCTCTATTGTTGCACTGAACACATGTTTAATCCTCTCCATCTCTTCATCTAAGGAATCTCACTCTTCATCCATTTCTTCATTGAAGAATGGACCTTTATGTATCACCAAATTCTCTTTCTCAACATTATGCTCAACTACTATATCCACAACCTCTGAATGACATTTCCCCATCACTACAAATTTTCCCTTTCTTATCTCCCTCTTTATTTCATCCATGGAATCTTGCACCTGTTGCTTCAATTTCTATGTTTCTCTCTCAAAGTCATATATCTCTTATTTCTCCCCTTCTCCAATATAGGGATAATTAAAACTCAATCAATAAAAAATCCACACTTCTCTCTTTCTTTCTTCCTCCACTCATACACTAGTCCCTTGAGCTACTCTCAATCTCTCACCAAATCACTCTCTTTGCAACTTCAAGCTTAAAATCAATCAAGACTTCACAAACCTTCAAACATCATATTGAGACACAACTAGTTCACACTCTCAAGTGCAAGTTATTTCACGATCAACAATCGATTCACATAAAATCACTTTTCACTTGCAAATCTTGGTACAGGTTGCCTTAGATTCAACAATCTACCTATGTACTTAGAAAAACTTACTCCAAAATTTCACTATGTATCTCGTCTTGCAACTTTCTCACACATCTGCAATATTTAATCACATACATCTATCATCTACCCAAATTTTTTTTGGAAGACACCTATGATTTCCTCTACCCACTATCTCTTAGTGGAGGAACTATATATACCTTCTAGAAAACTTTGACCTCTATTCAGGACAACCCACATACTCTCATAAAAAATATCATCCAACCCAAGGTCGTAGCGTAGATTGACTCACATTTAAATAAATCTATCTACACACTCAAGATCCTTGTCTCTAATACCATTTGATGTTTGTGACTCCACTAGTACACTCAAAATGCACGCTCTTATATTCCTCAATTATGTGAAAATTCACACATGCTCTTCTATTTCAATAAAATGAAATGCACATTCTTCAACTGCAAAATATTGGCAACTTAGACTTTACAAATTTGTATGATGGAGCTACAAGCTATTCTTCTACACTTCTTATTACTCCTCTTTATCTATAAAGAGCTCAACTTTGAATGAATAACATCTAGCCCAAGTCTACCTTCTTTAGAATCCTCATGTCCCTTGAAAATCCCACCTACCCTCTTGATGAACAAAACACAGATATAAATAAAAGAAACACATACCCAATAAATGACTATTCAAATTTCTTAGGAGGTCACCTAAAGAGATATCTTTTTAATTTTCCCAAGTGGTTACTTGAAAAGGTGTTGTTTCCCATTTTCATGTAATAATTAAGTAAATATGAGTCCATGGCTCTTTCACTTTCCTATTCCCACATCAAGAAGGGAATTTCTATTATTTAGCATTATAATTATATAAAAAGGTGTCCCTTATTAAAAAATACATTGTAGCCTTTACACATAGGTCAAAAATATTAAATATTTTGAGACTCCTATGTCATTTAGGATACTTTCTTTGGTACATGAAGACTTATAGATGTTTGCATTTATTTTTAATCATCTAATCTTAATAGAAAATAAAAAACAATGAAGAAGTGCCAGATTGCTTGTCAACCTAAATACTATCCCAATAAAAAATGACAAAGAAACAAAAAGTAAATAACTGAAACATAATCTTTAAAAAAAAAATTAAAATAAGAAAATAAATAAATTAAAAAGAATAAAATAAAAAAGTAAAAACCTATAAAATAATATCATAATATTAAAAATAAAGCAAGAATATTGATAAGAACATGAAAGTACCCTAAAACAAGATAATAAACTAAAAAATAAATGATAAATGGCATGCAAACAAACAAAATGCAAAGAATTTAAAAAGTATTACAATATTAAAAAAGAAGACTATGAACAATTAAAAATATAAAATAAAAAACTCAAAATAAATTAATAAATGATAAAGAAGCAAAAATAAACTTTTTAAAATATAATATTACAATATAAAACTTTAAAAATAAAAACATGAGCAAGACCAATAATACACAAGAAAATAATAAATTTGAAATGACAAGGACATAAAAAGGAAGAGCTTAATCATAATATTACAAAAATTAAATAAATAAAAATAAGAGACAAGAACAATAAAAAATCAAATATAAATTAAAAATATCAAGAAACAAGAAAAAAGAAAAGGTCAGGTCTACAATATAATATTATAATATAAATATAAAGCAAGAACATGAAAGTAACCCAAACTAAGAGAATACATTAAAAAATACATAATAAATGATAACTAAACAACAAAGAGCCTCTTTTAAAAATATATAATATTAAAATATGATATTATAGTATAATACTATAATATTACAAAAATAAATATGGACATCTAGAATGACCTTTTAAATTTGCAAAATTTACTCATATTTTTTTTGGATGATCGTGCATGCTCTATCATTTCAATTTAATCATATTTTTGACTAATGATGTCAAATTTTGGTGATCGCATGTATGGAATAAGTTGTTTCCATTTGAGATTATTTTCTCCCCTATTTTCATATAGTAGATATTATCTATTTTCTCGGTAGATCATATTAGCAGCTTATTACTTCAAATGAGTACAATTTTGTTCATGCTTACTTTCCAATTCAATATTTCATTGCATTTTTTGTTGTTGATTGAAGAAGGTTTTCAATCATTTGTACTTTCACTTGTATGAAGCCTTGGAGGGAATTGATTTCATTTAAAGTGGCATGCTTTGTGGGTCCTTTTATTCCCTTAATAGGTTCATTTTTCTTTCATTTTGTTGTCTTTTCAGCTGTAATGTCCCTCCCATAGTCTGATTTTCTATATGTTATGGTTATTTTAAGATGATGAATTATACGTTAGGATATCATTAATGCTTATGGTTTTACTTACCCCATACTTGCATGTATATGTTTTGTATTTATGTTTGACGTGACTAATGTGGTTGAGGGACGGAGTCATAGTTACTTGCTTGCGAGATCCACACGATTAGCTGATCCCCACCATTGCATGTTTATACTATTCATGTATCTACATGCTCGTCTTTTATGCAGGTTTGTAGGTACCAGACATCGACTTCCCTAAATTGTGAGGATGAGCGTTCCCTATCGCAAAATCTCAATGGTAAGAGAGGGGAGATAACATACAAATCCAAATCCTAAACCTAGCCATTGATTGTCCTAAAGATTGGGAAAGTATCTGTTTGTACCCATCTAAATTCATCAATATGACATGAGTCCGCGAGCCCTTCCTTGGTATTGTTTGATATAGAGTTAGTCATCTTTCAAATTTTAGGAGTCAAGTGGATTTCCTTGTGTGTATTATTTGATTTAATTAATTAAGTTAGGATTAATTTTGATGTTTGAATATTTATATTTTATGAATGTGGTAATTTTAGTTATAGAGTATATTTAATTATTAAGTGTAATTAAATACCCTTGTTAATTAAATGATTAAATTAAAAGATTTAAATTTGAATTAAAGAGTTTAATTAGTTATTAAATTATATTGTATTTTTAAAGGGCGTAGTTGATTTATTACATATTTGATTTATTAGTTGCATAGTTTATTTGTGCTAAAGTATTTATTATTTAATTAAATAATTGTATGCAATTAAGTTGCACTTTTGAGTTAAGTGAATTTGAAATTATAATTAAAGTTAAAGGTTGAGTTCAAGTTTTATTTTAAAAGTTAATTATTTATTGAGTTATTTTATCATGCAACATGAGAGAGAGAGTTGAGTTCTTTTGAGTTTGCATGTTTTGAAAACTATAGGAGGGATATGTTTTCTTTATGTAGGGATTTTGGGTATTATTTTCATTATGCTATCAGGTTTTGGAGGAGCTCTGGAAGAATTGGAAGGTTTTGAGAAAAACTTATTTTGGTGGGCATTGTCTTGTGTTTGTTTGAAGCCTTAGATTTTGAAGGCTGGCTTGGATCTTTCTTGGCTTCAGATTTTCAGGCATAGGTTGAGGTAGGGTTTGAAACCCTCGTATTCTATGAATTCTTCTTTTGAAAAGATTGTTTACGTTGTCTCTGGAATTGCTATGTGATTGATTTGAAATTATTTTCGGTTTTAATTTTGGGTGTGGTTGTGAAAATTAGATTTAATTGATGTTATGTGGATCTGTATTTCATTTTGGGTGTTTGAGAACCTTAGAATAAATATTAATAAAATACATATTTCCTTTCTCTTAAATGATCCTAAAAGATGGATTTAGGTATTGCATGTCCAGTTGAAGATCAATAGATGTTTGGTTTGTAGAAATTCTATTTTACTTTTGGACTCAATCGATTTAAATATATATATATATATATATATGGGTTTAATTGTATTTATGCCTAATAGGGTTGATGGTTTCATTTTTCAATTATTTTTATATTAAAAGAAACATTTGTTTTGGGTATTGTTGTAAATCTCATAATTTTTTTCTAGTGATTTTTATTTTTAAAAAATGAAAATGAAAATAAAAATATAAAAAATGTATTAAAATATTATTGAGGGGGCGGGGGTTTAATGCCAACCCCTCGACAACTCAAGGGTTGTCGTGGCAGCTTTGCTGCCCACGACAGTCAAGACTGCCACAACGACAGCCATGGGTTGGGACGTGACTTCCCCCCCCCCTTCCCTGCATTTTTTTTATTATGGTTTTTTTATATAAAATTTAATTTATTAAATTTTCTTTTTAAAAAATTTAAATATTGTTAATTACTTTTATATTAGTCAATTTAATATTTAATTTACTACTGGCGCTTTGATGGAATATTTGCTATGCCCTGCTATGAATGTTGTAAATAAATATGGGATGATTATAAGTTTGGTGTCCCCTTCGCATTCAATGTTGTGTGAATTGCTCAGAATATGGAGTTATCACATGTCGTGTGCCCATGGTGTGACTCTTGTAATTTGCTACATGATGACCTGCTGCCTCCGAACTTCAGAGTTTACCTTCTACCAGGGGAATTAGAGATGGTGTTTTCTGCCCATGTCGATGATAGTTTTATCGACTCTGTCTTCATATTGCATTCTCCTGGGATTCATAGGGCAATTTGGAAGGTAATTGGAGAGCATGTACTAACACCAAGATCAAAACAAGTTCTTTTTCCTTCGCAAATGGTTTCAATTTTTCTTTCCAATTCAATGGATTTGCTGTAGTCTATGGAATTATTAATGTTAATTGCAAATAAGGTGATTTAACCATAGTATATTGAGGGCAATAAGTTAACATTGGATATTCAAAAATATGACCTATTGGTGGGATATGCCTTTATGGGTGGATTATTTCCTTGCCATATGCTGTTGGCCAAACATGAATACATGATGATTTATGATAGTATCAAGAGAGCTTTGGAGTGGCATAATTATCATATTTTTAAATCCACTCTGCAGGTTGTGGCTAGGGCATTGGGTAAGGAATTTAAGGCCTCCATTAGAAGAACTGTCAACACCATGTTTGATTTGTTGGGTATTCCCAACATCCCATTGCGACCTCCTCTACTGTTGCTAGCTCCTACAAATAGATTCGATGCCTCTCATCACATGTTTCCTGTTCCGGACCTCAACCTTCCATCAGTGGTGGGTAATCCTCAAGTTGATAATTTTGACCTGCAAGTGGCTATGCCTATTCAGTCTACAGAGCCTTGGAAAATTGATAGTGACGCCTGGATTACTCATATACCAACTGCTCCTCCAAAAGGCTGGGAGGATGCGTGGAGTCTTACTCACGGTCATATAGACAACTCACATTCCAAATTTGTGGATATAGTGGAATGACTTTTTGTTGCAAGGTTCTACATTTTTGGATCTTATTGGGGTTTTTGTGTTCGATTAAGTCCTTGACTCGTATTCAGGCGCACACTTGGTGTAGTAGGTTTTTTGGCCTGTGCTTATCTTTTGAGTGGGAGATAGTTTTGTGCATCTGATGTACATGAAATTTTTTGCTACTAGCTAAATTTGTAATTGAAAGGTTTTCTCTACTTATATATATGTAAATGACAACGATACTAGGTTTTCTTCCCTGATTCTTTCCCGGTTGAGTCTTTGAATCAGTTTTCAAATAAAATATATACACAGTGGCTAGTCCACTTTTGCTTAAAAATATATATTTAATTTAATTTAATTTTTAAATTAGATTAGTTTATTTTAATTTATAAATTAGTTTATTTAATTTATTTTAATTTGTAAATTAGTCTATTTAATTTGATGTATTTTAAATTTAGTTTAATAGTATTTTAAATTGGTTTATTCTAAAGGTTTTTTTTAATAGTGTTATTTTGAGATTAAAAGACTTTTTGTCATTTTAAATTTATTGTGTTGTGGTTCATATAGATGTTTTATTTATTTATTTTGTACAATTAATCTTGTGGGAATAATTGTATACCAGAGGTGATGGGGTGTATTTTATGTTGTACGAATTGCATGAATTTGATCATTAGTTTTGATCTTGTTCTGATTTTAATGTGTAAATTAGTCTATTTAATTTGATTAGTTCTAATTTTAATTTGTAAATTAGTCTATTTAATTTGATGTATTTTAAATTTAGTTTAATAGTATTTTAAATTGGTTTATTCTAAAGGTTTTTTTAATAGTGTTATTTTGAGATTAAAGGACTTTTTATCATTTTAAATTTATTGTGTTGTGGTTCATATAGATGTTTTATTTATTTATTTTGCACAATTAATCTTGTGGGAATAATTGTATACCAGAGGTTATGGGGTGTATTTTGTGTTGTACGAGTTGCATGAGTTTGATCATTAGTTCTAATCTTGTTCTGGGAATCATTCTTTTGTGTGTTATGTGATGTCCTTTGTGATTCTGTTATGTTATCGTTAGGTATGAAGGTTATCTAGTATAGTTGGGTTTTGTTGCATATTTCACATGGGGAAATATGGTCTTGATCTTTTGTATCCAACCTTTTTTACTAAAGCTTATGAATATGAGAACACTTTGAGAGTGTGTTTTGATTTTATGGTTGTGAAATCTAGTGTGTTCCTGTTGCACTAAGGAACTGATTTGAGGATATTTTCTACCTTTTGATGTCATTTGAATTATGATCCCAGGGGAGGTTAAATAGGTGCATCTTAGGTGAGAGGCTTACAATAGGGGTCCGGGACCCAAAGTGGTCAATATCGGGGTAACCTAGCGTAAGTTATGTAATAAGTGATAACTTAATAAGCTTGTTAGATAAATATTAATAAGAAAATTGTTATGCCTTGCTCATGCCTAAAGCACTTGTTTAGGCTAAGGATGAGAATGGGATGATATCTAGAGAATGGGTATGATTAGAATTCCTTATCTTCATGAGAGTGTATTCTGGTTCTGCATGGGTCATGTTGAGGGTCCAGGGTCCAGAGTGGCTAGTCCAAGGTAACTCAACTTGATAAATGCTTGAGGGTCCGGGGTCTAGAGAGACCAGTCCAGGGTAACTCAAGTAGTTGTCCATGTGACGACACTCCTATATTTTGTAGCCTAAGTCTCCTCCATAATTTCTTATTTTGCCTTTGGTGGTGTATCTTTATTGTCTCATTATTACTTGGTAGTTTATTTTGTATTATTTTGTGATTGTGTACGTGTTCGATAATCTATTATTTGATGTTTTGATAAGTGTCAGAATTTTTATGTTTATTATATTTTCTTTATCATTAGTTGGTGGTAAACTTTGAGTTAGAAAGACTTCAGGATTTTTTCGTAGATGTTTTGATTGAGTTTGTTATCCGAGTGGGGTTGTTGTTATCTCCTCAGCACGGTGGGAGTGGACCTTTGGTTCCATGAGGTCAGGTGGTAGTGTTATCTTTTACCATTTAAGATTCTGACATTCCTATAGTGGTGCTAGAGGATTCTTGTTCCTGTTACCTTCTTCTTATTCTTCATTGGAGGCTTCTTCATTCCTATCTTTTGATGATCATGATTAAATCTTGTATCATTGCTTCACGGTTGTAAATATTATATTATATTTTTGTATTCGATTATTGTGACATACCATACATGTGTAGAGGATGTTGTATCATTGTAATTATTACTCATATGAGTTAATTGTAATTATTTTTAATTTTAATATTTGTTATGTTTATGTAATTCTACATCGTGGGACCCTCGAGGATTGTTAACTGTGATTGAGTTATGCATATATATACTTGTTTGTACCTCATGGTTGTATTTCTTCCACATTTTTATCATCATTGTTTGTAAACTCTTAAGAAAAAAATTATTTTGTAAACATAGCATGACATGTATTAGGTTAAATTCTCCTCAGTTCCCTGGCAGGGCATTACACTTGGTATCAAAGCCCGAGTTTCTACACTGGGAAATCTAGGATGTTGTGTGCCCATTATATGTCTAAACTGTCAAAACTTGAAATAAAACTTAGACATAAAACTTGTTTGTATTTCTAAATATTGTTTATGAACCTAGAGCTATGAAATTTAACTTTTATGTTTGGAGTGGATTTTATATGAGTGTTTAATTAACTAGTTTTGCATGAAATTCTTAAGTTATTATTTGATGTAAATACAAATGTGTGATTTATATAATTGATTATTAGATGTTTTTTTTATGATGAATGAATAAAGGTTTAGATCTATTTAAATTGTTAATGAATGATTGATCAATGTGATTTTTTGTTTATACTTAAACTGGAATTATATTGTTCTTAATGACTAGATATCACGTCCTTATTTTATAGCTTGTTTTTAGATGTGGTTTTGTCTTTTGTTTTAGTAAATGATTCATGCTTGAGGGATGTATATCCTTATCTATTTGTAGGCTTCTAGGAGTAAGCCTAATTTTAGGGGAGGTGGATGTAATGCCCCTCCCATAGTCTGATTTTCTATATATTATGGTTATTTTAGGATGATTAATTATATGTTAGGATATCATTAATGCTGATGGTTTACTTAACCCATACTTGCATGTGTATGGTTGATGTGTATGTTTTGTATTTATGTTTGACGTGCCTAATGTAGTTGAGGGACAAAGTCATAGTTACTTGAATAGAGTTAAAAATATATGGAATCACACCTATTCAATGTAATGTATTGGGGAAATATGAGATCCATTCCTAAATCCAAATTCCCAAAGGAGAGATCCAATTTGATCAACCAAAAGGTTAATACACAATCGAATCAATTGAAATAAAAGAAATTGTGAAATATTGAGAGCCAAATATGAAAGAAAGAGAGAAACCCTATATTTCTCTATGGAGAGTTATGCTTGAAATTTGAAATAAATGAAATACAAATACTAACCTCAAATTAGGGAAAATATAGAAAATGCCAATTTATGATGTTTGTGTGTACTTTCAGGCAATTCTGCAACCTCTTTCAGACTGGAAATGCCGAGACGAAGAAAATCCAAAAATTTGTTGTCTTTTCAACAGCAGGTAGTCTTTGACCCTCATAAAAGGTCAAAGGCTACATTCTTTATTTGAAGGTCAATTCCAACTTTGTTCGCAGATCTCAGAAGTTTGCTGAAAAGGGTATCCAAATCTAATCTCAGATCTAAAATTCCGCACCTGTACCTACAAAAAAAAGGGGGTTTTGTTTGTATGGAGGGTTTTCCATGGTCAAACCCCAATTTAGGAATTAACCTTGAAATTGAATTGAAATGTAGTATGCATAAACAAAGCAATTGAAATAATTCACCTCGCTTATGTTGAAGTCCTTGTAGAGGATTCAAATCCTCAAAACCACAAGTAGGGATGCTCCAATGGATGTAGAATGAATGTAGGATGTCTCAAATCAATGGCATTTGATCTTCAATGCCAATCTTGAATTGATCTTTTCATATAAGGAGGCTAGGATGGATGTAGAAGGATGGATCTTCAAGGGGGCTCCAAAGAGATTGAATCCTTCAATGGCTAACAATGGATCTCCTTGATGAATGAATGCTTGAACACTTGAATGCTTGAAGGCTTGCTTGAATGCTTGAATTCACTTGCTTGCACTTGAAAGTTTTCTCATGAAATTGCTTGATTGTGGATAAAAACTTGATTGAGAGATGGAGAAAATGAGGGAGGAAGGCCTCCTTTTATAGTGAACTAGGACACAATCTTCTAGAGGGGCCACCTTGGAGAATTAAATCTCAATTAGGTCCTAACCTTTAGAAATATACCTAGATTAAATGAAATTTAAGGATTTACCATTCCAAAACCCGAAATGGCTGACCCAGAGGTGGGAAAACAAATATCCCTGAAACCTAACACCCATAAATCATGGGAATTTGAAATTTGAACTGGGGGTCAAGGATGAGGTCGACTTTTCCCTAGGTCAAGGTCAAGGTCAACCTTGACCTAGGTCAAGGTCGAGGTCAACTTTGACCCTCAAGGTCTACTTTAACCTTGAGGTCAAAAACCTCAAGACCCTAGCCCAGATTGCTAGGAAAAGCAGATATGAAGTGGAAAATGGGTGCAGAGGGAAGCAGAACAGGGGGAAAATCTAGATACATGCAAAGACCCGATCAAGGTGCTTAACATGACCCCAAACCACTTACTTGGAGAGCTAAATGCTCTTATCATGGAAGTGCTTCCATTTTAAGATGATACGTTAAGACCCCAGTTTAGCAAGAGTATGGACTCTATGCAAACTCTTGGTAAAGGAGATCAGAATGAAACGATAATCTTATCATAATCCAAGGGACAAAGAGAAACCTTAAGCCCCTAGGGACTCAAGTCTTCGTTGACTCCTAGATCACAATAAGAGAGACATCTCTAGAGAGAGAAAAGAAAGAGTGTGATTACCTCGCCCAATGAGAACTTATGTCCTATTGTGAACCACACAATGAAATGATGCAACTGGAAAGATGAAATTGAACTGCCTAGTGAATGTGGCTACTCACTAGTCAACCCATTAAGGATTTACCCTTAGGAATATCATATTCCATAAGAATATAACCAAAAAAAACAAAGAGATCCAGTCTTAAGGACACCTCCGACCTTAAGGGATCAAAATATATGTATATTTGAAATTGGAGGGATCAAGAGATCCTAAAATATAAATCCATGCTTTAAGGATTAGTTACTAATCCAAAAAGGGAGAAAAGTATCTTGAAAAATATGTGCATATCGAAAAGTGCGTGTGTGAAATAGGTGAGCAGAGCGTATGCCCCCACATTAAAGTCATTATTGACACTTTAACGTGAACAATGGCTTTAACAAAAACATAAACAACTCCACTGATTACGTTTCCATGTCGAGATGCCCCCAAACAAAGAGAAATCAAGGGAAATATAATAGAAACATACAAAGAACATAGAAGGGATCTACCTACCGTGGGGTCAGTATGATCATAAGATAATATATATATGATATTATTATAAATAAATTGACATCTTTCCCCAAAGAAAGTAAAACTACGATCACAAAGGAGGAAAGATCACATAAGATATATGAAGGAGAATCTTTTCGGACCATGACATGGAGACCAAAAAGAATTAGTCCTACCATATCTCGAATTCAAGCAGATTACACAAGGAAACAGTTATGAACAATAGCACATTTATGACATAACATTGAACAATGCATAAAAGAATAGAGATACATATAGAAGATTTTGAACAATAGTTTTGATTTCTTCATCACCTTGCACTAACTGAGTAACAAGGATCATATAAAAGAATCTAACAACATTTAGAAAACACAACAGGCAAACACACAACAAAGCTACCACGAAGGACAAGCTGATCAAGCATGCTGCCTACTCTCCCCATCTCATTGTATATCATTTAGGGAAGGTGGGTAACTCGCAAGAGGGACTATATCCAACACAGTAGGAATGATAGCCAATTCCAAACAAGGATCCTCTTGAGAATCACAATGTTCGACACTAGGTGTAAGAGTTAATTGTGATGAAAGCATAGTAGGTAAATAAATGTCAATGTCAATAGTCTCATATTCATCATTAACATCATCAGTATCATCAAGAGTATCTTCTTCATCCAAATTAATCAAAATAGGATCTAAGATATGAATAGAATCATCATAATCATGCATCTTAACATCATTATTAGTAAAAAATTCTTCTAACACATCATGCATAGGTTTATTTGGAGAAGGTAGAGATCTTTGAAGAATAGAATTACAAGCTTTAGCATGAGAATGACACTTCTTACGACGTTCATTAGCAGATCGATTACGTTTTGATTTATTTGAAATAGGTTGAGAACAAGGAGGAATAATCATAGGATCCTTCACAGGTTCTTTTGGAAGATCAATAGGATTATTAACAATAGGAGGAACAATCACAGGATCTTTGATAGGTTCAATAGAAGGAACGTGATTAATAGAACTAGAAGCCATAGTTAAAGGAGGTATAGAAGGTGTAGGCAAAAGACCATGATTAAGATCCATAGGAGGTATGCTTAATTCAAGAATCTTATGATGTTTATAGGCTTAATATGAACGAAAAAGATTAGTAGGTTGAGGAGGACATGAATTAGGTAATGAAGGCCAAAAGAAATCAAGAGCAGCACAATCTCTAGACCTAGAAGGTTGATATAGACTATGATTAACTATCTTCACTTCTTCATAATGAATTAATTTAAGATACTTATGGATAGGTGAAGCAACAACATGCATGGCATTTAACCAAGGAAAACCTAGCTTAACTTGAAATTGATCAGAAGTAGGAACAACAACAAAGGTAGTGTTCACAATTTTTCCACAAAGTTCAATCGGTAAAGTAATAGAACCAAATGATGGATAAAGAAAACCATTATAAGTTTGAATCCACACATCCGATGTATCATAAGAATCGTGTTGTAAGATTTTCATAAAAATATTTTCTTTAGTAATAACATTAACTAAGGATGTAGTATCAAAAAGACAACCACGAGTAGGTTTTTGAGAAATCCTAGCAGAAATGTAAAGGGGACCATCAGGAGCTTTAATATTCTTAGAGTCATCAAAAGTAAGTAAAAGTTCCCAAGGTCTTTTATTCTTAGGTTGTTGTCAAGGTTTAGGTTGAGTTTTTAGTTTAAGCTTAAGTTTTGGTTGAGGTTGAGATTGAACTTGAGGTTCAATTTGAGGTTGAGGTGGAGATACAGATTGACCAACATTCTCCACTTGATTAACAACATGATTGAGATCATCCATCTTTGAATCATACACAATTTTCATAGAAGATGGCTAAGCAATGGTATTAGTATCATGCGTAGGTAAATGATTTGTATAGATTTGAAGGTTTTGATTAGGAGGAGAGACATATTTGTTCCCACTACCATCAAGATTATCAACAGATAAGACATTAGAGTCAATTAATTCTTGAACCTTATGTTTTAAAGAATAACACTTTTCAATATCATGATGACCATTCTGACGATGATATTGACAAAAAGCATTTTGATCAAAAGATTTAGAGGCAATCGTAGAAGGTAAAAGAGGTCAAATAGGAGGTAAAGTAATCATATTAGTAGTTAACAACCTATTCGTAATAGTATGTAAAGATTCAGAAAGAGGAGTAAACATACAATTTAATCGAAAAGGAGTGGATGTAGAAGTGGCATTATGAGATGCAACAACAACTTGATCAGCAACTGCATTTGCTTGTTTGTTTATCTTGACATAGTTGTTGAATTTTTGAAATTTGTTTGGATTAGGAGCAACATCACTCTTATCAACTAGAACAGGAGCCATTGGAGTGTTGCTCTCAAATTGACTCACTTGTAATTGATAATGATGAAGCGCTGCACAAAGTTGTTGAAAAGAAGTAAATTCAATAAGTAGAATCTTATCTCTAATATCCTTTTGTAAATTTGAAATAAACATACATTGAATATCAATATCAGGAACATGATAGGAAATCTGAGCATGAAAATGCTTAAATCTACAAATAAATTCAGTTAATTGTTCTTTAGCACTTTGTTTACAATGCATCAAATCAGTCAAAGACACTTGTGGGCTAATGTTGTTTTGAAATTGTTGAATAAAGGCATTAGAAAGTTTTGGAAAGGAATCAATAGAATAAGGAGACATGGAACAATACCATTGTAAGGCCTTGTCACAGAAGGTTCTAGAAAATAGTTTGGCTAAAATCCTATGGTCATGAGCGTAATCAATACAAAGGATTTGGAATGTTTTAACATGATGAACAGGATCTCCTTTTCCATTATAATTCTCAAGATGAGGCATATCACCTTGCTGAGGAATAGGAGTACAAATAATATACAAGGACAAAGGACTTCCCATGTCACATATGGGGATACTAAACTTGTTTTGAGTTAAGGAAGAAAGTTGTTGTTGTAAGGATGACACAATTTGAGCCAAACTAATGATTGTTGAATCATTAGAGGAAATAGGATGAGTAGCAACATTAGACACACTAGGCAAAGTGTAAGAAGTTGTAGGAATAGAAGACACAATTGGAGGAACACTAGGAACTACAGTGGGAAGCAAATTGGAATAAGTAAAGGGAACATTATGATATGAAGGTTGTGATGTAGGAAGGGACATAGGAGGAACACTCATAGGAACAAAGGGAACGGTCACAGTCACCAAAGAAGGAGTATAGGTAGGAATACTAGGTAAAGGATTAGAAGGAGGTTCAACACTAGTGACAGGAGGAATCAACCCTAAATCTTGAGCTTCTTGAGCTAGAGGTTTAAGATTTGAATACACGAGGTGAGTAATACCACGCAAGAGGTTAACACCTTGATCACTATCATGGAGAACTTTCTTAAGAGCCTCTATAGATTGAATAGAATCTTAATTATGGTTCTCTTGAATAAGCCAATTACCCATTTTATCAAGTTTAGTTGAAAGTTTTTGGACTTGTTCAGGAGGAACTCTTAAAGCATCATCCTCATCATGAGACAAGTGAGAATAGTTTTGCTCCATAGTAGGATTGGAATCATGAAGAATCAAATTATCACCTAGGATCCTAAGGAAAGGAGAGGAAGGTTCAGTATCAAAGGCACCCATGAGTCTATGAATTCTTCTAACCGGAATGCTATAAGTAGGACTAGTAGTAGTAAAGCTCATAAACCAATGTAATGCAAATAAACTAAACTAAGAACACATAAAGCATGAATATTTTTGTATTTTTGAAATCTAATTAGCATGCAAGATTTAACGCAAAAGAGAAATCTAATACTAACAAGATAAAAGGAAATTTAACACACAATAGGGCATCCAGTTCCACAAAAGAAAGGAGAGTAAGTATGTTGGGTTCACCAAAATGAATAGAGTTAAAAATATATGGAATCACACCTATTCAATGTAATGTATGGGGGAAATATGAGATCCACTCCTAAATCCAAATTCCCAAAGGAGAGATCCAATTTGATCAACCAAAATGCTAATACACAATCGAATCAATCTATGGAAAATATGAAAGAGAGAGAGAAACCCTATATTTCCCTATGGAGAGTTATGCTTGAAATATGAAATAATTGAAATACAAATACTAACCTCAAATTAGGGAAAATCTGGAGAATGCCAATTTCTGATGTCTATGTGTACTTTTGGGCAATTCTACAACCTGTTTCAAACTGGAAATGCCGAGACGAAGAAAACCCAGAAATATTTTGTCTTTCTAAGGGTAAGTAGTCTTTGACCCTCATATAAGGTCAAAGGCTACATTCTTTATTTGAAGATCAATTATGACTTTGTTTGCAAATCTCAGAAGTTCATCAAAAAGGGTATCCAAATCCGATCTCAGATCCAAAATTTTGCACCTGTACCTACAAGAAAAAGGGGGTTTTGTTTGTATGGGGGGTTTGCCTTGGTCAAACCCCAATTTAGGAATTAACCTTGAAATTGAATTGAAATGTAGTATGCATAAATAAAGCAATTGAAACAATTCACCTTGCTTATGTTGAAGTCCTTGAAGAGGATTCAAATCCTCAAATCCACAAGTAAGGATGCTCCAATGGATGTAGAATGAATGTAGGATGTCTCAAATCAATGGCATTTGATCTTCAACACCAATATTGAATTGATCTTTGCATATGAGGAGGGTAGGATGGATGTAGAAGGATGGATCTTTAAGGGGGCTCCAAAGAGATTGAATCCTTCAATGGCTAACAATGGATCTTCTTGATGAATGAATGCTTGAACACTTGAATGCTTGAAGGCTTTCTTGAATGTGTGTATTAACTTGCTTGCACTTGAAATTTTGCTCATGAAATTGCTTGATTATTGATGAAAAATCTATTGAGAGATGGAGAAAATGAGGGAGGAAGGTTCTCCTTTTATAGTGAACTAGGGAACAATCTGCTAGAGGGGCCACCTTGGAGAATTAAATCCCAATTAGGTCCTAACCTTTAGAAATATACCTCGATTAAATGAAATTTAAGGATTTACCATTCTGAAACCTGAAATGGCCGACTCGGAGGCGAAAAAACAAATATCATCGAAACCCGACACCTGGAAATCATGGGAATTTGAAATTTGAACTGGGGGTCAGGGATGAGGTCGACTTACCCTAGGTCAAGGTTGAGGTCAACCTTGACCTAGGTTAGGGTCAAGGTCAACTTTGAACCTCAAGGTCAACTTTGACCTTAAGGTCAAAAACCTCAAGACCCTAGCCTAGATTGCTAGGAAAAGCATATATGAAGTGGAAAATGGGTGCAGAGGGAAGCAGAAGAGGTGGAAAAGCTAGATACATACAAAGACCCGATCAAGGCGCTTAACATGACCCAAAACCACTTACTCAGAGGCTAAACACTCTTATCATAGAAGTGCTTCCATTTTAAGATGATACATTACTTTCTTGCGATATCCAAACAATCGACTGATCTCCACCATTACCTATTTATATTATACATGTATGTGCATGCTCATATTTTATCTTGGTTTGCAGGTACTAGGCATCGACTTCCCTGAATTGTGAGCATGAGCGTGCCCTTTCAAAAAATCTCAATGGTAAGAGAAGGGAGATAACATACAAATTCAAATCCTAAACCTATCCATTGATTATCTTAAAGATTGGGCAAGTATCTATTTCTACCCATCCAAATTTGTCAATATGACATGAGTTGGTGAGCCCTTCATTGGTGTTGTTTGATATAGAGTTAGTCTTCTTTTAAATTTTGGGAGTCAAGTGGATTTTCTTGTGTGTATTATTTGATTTAATTAGTTAAGTGGTACCCTTTGAGTTAGAAATCCCTCAGGACATTTTCTTAGATGTTTTGATTGAGTTTTTTATTTGAGTGGGGTTGTTGTTATCTTCTCAACAAGGTGGGAGTGGAACTTTTGTTCCATGAGGTCAAGTGGTAGTGTTATCTTTTACCATTTGAGATTCTGACATTCTTGTAGTGGTACTAGAGGATGCTTGTTCCTATTACGTTCTTATTATTCATTGGAGGCTTGTTCATTCCTATCTTTTGATGATCATGATTATATCTTGTATCAGTGCTTCACAGTTGCAAATATTGTATTATATTTTGTATTCGATTATTATGACATACCCTAGGACCTATGTAGAGGATGTTATATCATTGTGTATACCTGATGGTATTGGATGTAATTGTTATTCATATGAGTTAATTATAATTAATCTTAATTTAAATATTTATTTTGTTTATGTAATTATACATCATGGGACCCTCGAGGATTTTTAACCGTGATTGAGTTGTGTATATGTGTATCATCTTAAAATGGATGCACTCCATGTTGAGACCTTTTAGCCCTCCCTAGTAGGCTATTTTGATCCTAATTCATCCACTTTCATGCTTCCGTGGGGTTTCATGTGCTTATGTTCCTATTCTTCCCCTCTTTTCTACTTTTCTCTTTGTTTATGAGAATTGGGCACATTTCTCAAGGTCCTGACCCTCTAGGTGTAGGTTGACCTCTACCTTGACCCTAGGATCCAGGGTCCTTGGAGTTAGGTCCCAGTTTTGGGGTTTCATCAAAATTTTATCTTTTCCCTCTTCGGGGCCACTATTTCTTGAGTTAAGTGTTGAATCATCAAATTATTATTTGAGGTGGACCTTTCTCGAGCTCTATGTAGGATTCCTAATTTATTATTTGAGATTAGCCTTTTTTGAGTTTTGTGCCTAATACTCAAATTAACTTTGGGGTTGGCTTTTCCTCGATATTTGTGACAAGGCTCTCAAATAATTATTTTTATCTCTATCTTAAGGGTGGACCCCTTCTAGAGTTTTATGTCAAGACTTTAATTTAATTTCCACTCCATGTGCACCTCTCTAGAGTTTTTTTCCATGAACCCTTAATTATTATTTTCTATGTGGCCTCTCTAGAAGTTTGTGCCATAGATCACTATAAAAGGGAGCCTTCCTCTCTCATTTTCTCCATCTTCCATCTTCTCATCAACACATCACAATATCTCTCAAGAAAGAGGCAAGCAAGAAGGAAATAATTTCAAACACTCAAGGATTCAATAATTCAAGTGTTCAAGCACTCAAGATCCAAATCATCAAGGAGATCCATTAGTAGTCATTGAAGGATTCAAGCTCTATGAAGCCCTTTTGTTGAAGATTTCTCCATCCATCCATTTAAGCTTCTTTCTATTACAAGATCCATTCAACATTGGTATTGGAGATCTAAATATAATTGATTTGAGACATCCTACATTCAATTCTATATTCATTTGGAGCATCCATACTTGTGGATTCAAGGATTTGAATCCTCCACAAGGATTTCAACATAAGCGAGGTGAATTGTTCCATTTACTTTGTTTACTACTGCAATTTCAATTAAATTTCAAGGTTAATTCCTAAATTGAGGTTTGACTAAGGAAAACCCCTCCCCCCCAACAAACAAAACTATTTTTGTTGTAGGTACAAGTGCGGGACAATGAATTATAGTGCAGATCTGGATACCCTTTTTTACAAACTTTCAGGATCTATGAACAAAATTTTCGTCAGAGCAGTGTGGGTCAAGGTCAACATTTTGGGGTCAAGGTTGACTTTTTCATTTGGGTCAAGGTTGACCTGGCTTAGAAATGAAAAATATTACTTGGTTTTGTAGATTTCACAGTTTCAGTTTATGAATGTGAAAATCAACAGTTTCTGAGACCATTTGATAGGGTTTTCAACAAATTCTTTTCGGAGGTAGGAACCTTTTATTTCTTCATTTCAATATTAGTCTTCTATATTTACTTTCTATATCATTATAATTTCATGTATGTATAATATAATGGTTTTGGGGTCTCTTTTATGGGCAAACTGTTATTGTTCTAGATCCCATCCATATTTTATATCTTACATTTTGGTGAACCTGACAAGCGTACCCCTTTCTTTTGTGAAATTAGATGCCCTATTGTGTTTTTGGTTCACTCATAAATTTTGGTGAACCCATTTATGAAAACTCTTTCTTTTTGGTATTAGATTTACATGTTGTGTTAGATCTTACATGCCTAGAAAAGTAGATTTCTTTTATGCTTTTGCATTTATATTTCAAAAATTCAAAAAAAATTTGCAAAATTTCTTTAAAAATACAAAAAAATTTACAAGATTTCCCCCTATCTTTTGTGGAACTAGATGCCCTATTGGGTTTCTGGTGTTTGATTTCATTTGAATGCATCTAGATCTATTTTCTATGCATTTCTTTATTTGTTATCATGTTGCATAGGTTATCTCAAGTATTTTTCAAGTGCTTTATTGAACCTTTGGAGGTGGATGTTGATTACTCTCTTCCTCATGAAACCATTGTGGATGATACCTTGAATAAAGACATTGATTTATCCCCTCATGAATAATTATTGATACAAGAGGGTGATTTATTAATGGATGACATATTTGTTGGCAAGTTGGCTATATGGTGTATATGAATTTTTATAGTGTTGTTATTATGGCAATAAAGTCATATAGTAGTTTGGAGTCAGTGCACTTGATGAGAAAATCAGAAATTGGCTAAGTGTTGAAGACTGGACAGTGTACAGAGAACCAGTAGTTCAGAGCATCAATGCATGTGTGTATGACTAATTTATGGTGTGCATCCTTGAAGATAAGTTGGTTATACTATAATCATGCTTAGTCTATGAGTGCATGATCACATATGCAGGTATGACAAAGTTACAGATAGTTGAAGTTGCACAGCCAGTGAATGCCAGAGAAGAACAAAGCGAGCAACCGACTCTTAGTATTTTTGTTTGTGGTTATAATATAATGTTGTAAAGGCCATGTGCCTATTGGAATTAGGTTTCCAACATGTAATTATTTTTTTTAAAAACACGCTTAAGCTAATTCAATTGGAAGCATTGTATGTAATCGGTTAAAGGGTCGACCTAGTTATTTGTTTTGTATGCGCATATAAATATGAGATGTGCCCATTGTAATAGGTATGAATGTTGATATAGAGGGAAGATAAGTAGAGAAAAAGTGTGCGAAGAGTCCATAAGATGTATTATAGCTTTTCAAGAGGTCAAAGCATTAGTGCATCAAAGGAACTGATCAGAAAAGCAGTGTCAAGTGACAGTTCATCCAACAGATATAGTGTGTATCTAAGATCAGAAGGTTGTAGCCTTCACCTCTTGAGAAGTGACCTCTAGGATAGTGTGTCCACAGGCCTAATAGGGTTAATTTTAAAAGACTCCTAACAGGGTCCAACCCTTGACAAGGTCTACTATACTTAATACATTGTAAAGAAACTCCTAACATGGTTAAGGATCTTCTAACAAGGATCATAAAACACTAGTACAAAATATTAGTGGGTGTCAATTTCCACCAGGGTTTTACCTATTTGGGTTTCCCCATAACCATATTGGTGTTATGTGTTGATTTCATGTTTCACGTTTATGTGGATGTTCATTTCCGTACTTAAGTATTTAAGTTCAGTTCAAGATTAAGCAAAAAGAAAAAATATAGTGAACACTGATTCACCCCCCCTCTCAGTGTTCCCATTCCTAACAATTGGTATTAGAGCTCTAGTCCTCAGAAAAGAAGTTTAACCACTTGACAAGATCATGGAAAAAACATAAATGAAACATCTGAAAAGAAATCTTGAAGCTGCTCTTGAAGACCTGGACAAATCTGAAAGGGAAATTGAAGAACTAAAGGAAAAACTTAGTGATGCTGAATTAGTCATCAAAAGGCTAAGAAAGGATTTGAAGAATACTCTACCAATGATCTAGGGATAATGGTCAAGAAGCTAAATGAACAAAATGCATCCTTGAAAGAACAACTTGAAGAATTTGATGATAAGCTGATTAACAATCAAGAAGTCTATGAAGAACATATCAAAGAGAACCTTCAACTCAATGAAGAATTAAGGCAAGCAAACATGGAAATCTTGGAGCTAAGGAATGAAAAAGAAAACTTGGGATCTAAATTAAAAGAGGCTAAGAATCACATTGATAAACTACACACTAGTTCTGATTTGATAGAATCTTAGTTGTATGCAAGAAGAGCTAAAGGAGATACTAGCTGCATTGGATACAATGAAGCACAAAATCAGATTGACAACATGTGAGAAAGAATGAAAGCACTAGAAGGCACCTCAGATGCTAAGGAGACTGGAAGTCAGACTAAAGATCATATTGAACCACCTAAGAATGAGCGCAAGCAATTAGACCACACTTGTTATGCATGTAACAAGTATGGACATATAGCAAGGAACTGTACAGAGGTAAGACCTTTTAATGGTTACTATTTTTCATGCAATAAATTTGGTCATAGAGCTATGAATTACAAGACAAGTCAGAAGAATAGGACCCAGTATAATTAGAAAAACCAGAATTAGACAAATGTAAGAATTTTTATGAATGTTACATGTCAGATATGTAACTATAATGGTCACTTAGCCAAAAAATGTAAAATGGTGACCCATGTCAATGTATCAAGGAAAATAAAGCCTCCAATCATTTGTCACTCTTGTAACAAGGCAGGACACATATCAAAGTTTTGCAGATCAAGGACGCAAGGTCAGGAAAGCCCTAAAAATCCCGAAGAACCAATATTGGATCCTGAAGGAGAAGTCAATTTTATGAAATCTTTAGAGGATGTGCACTTGATTTGGTTAGAATAAAAGAAGGATAAGGTTGATGAGTATGTATTGGATGCATCCACAGTGGACACACCCTCTACATCTAGATGAATGGCCCTCAGGGTCATAGGGGAAGCTAATTTAGCTCTAAACCCCTGCATGGCTAGTATACTCACTCTTAGAGTATGCACCTTTGGACTTAACCTTTTGGAGATTAGGAGAACCTATGTACAAGAGTGCACTAGCTGATTGTTAGCAGAATAAAAGTTAGATAATCTCAAGTGACAGCTTGGTTTACGCGCCGAGCATTAATGGTGAAATTTCTACTTTAAAGTACATAGAAGTTTGTAAGTCTCTCATTACATTTGAATTAAGAATGATTGGAGAGCAGTCAAGCCCTAGCATTTGATTGTGAAGGATTGTAGATTGAATCACTAGGAGACTTGCTATGTATTTGATCAGTTGTGGAAACCCTAGTTCATCGCCCTGATTCAGAAGATCTTGGAAACCATTAAGAAAACATTTTACAAGTAAGTGATGGCTACTCCTATAGTATTTGATATTGAAGAGAAGAAAAGATATGTGTTTAAAAGGAATCCATTTAAATTAACACTTGATGACCTAGAAGGGGCATTCTCCCGCATGCCTATGGGTGTTATGCATGTCAAAGACATTAGGGCATACATTTATTGTAAAAAAGAACCACTAGGATTGGATAGATTAAGGGCGCACATGGAAACAATGATGAAACTAGACAAAACCTTCATGGATGAGTATGCACGGTGGAATAATCACCCTATAGTGGAGTATGCTATGGCATATGAGTTCTATGAATCAAAATGGATCAAGAATCTATTAAGCAGGATTCATGATGACCAATTTTGGATAGGTGAAGTGTTGATCAAAATTACTAGTGACCTGATTCATGAGATGATAGGCCTCTCAAAGATAGGAACCATCCTTCCAGCAGGCAAGGATGTGAGGAAACTTGTTGAGAAAACTTGCAAGTCAAGAAGTGATAGGTGCGGAATGACCATAGAGCCTATTGAGCAAGATGACATCAAATTGATGTCCATGATACTTGGATACAGGTTTCAACACACCAGTAGGGTGAATAGTGTGTCTATGGCCATAATTCTTACAGCTATAAGACTTGTGAAAGAGAATGGAGAGTTCAATCTATGTGAGATCTTGTGTGCACAGTTAATTGATAACATTAAGGCAATCAAGCATGATAAGACTAAGATATTCAGATTTGGGTCTTTGATCATATATATGTACTTCCATATTGTTGGAAAAGTGTCTGATTTTTACCTAGAAAATCTATCCCCACAATGCCACATATATCTCTCAAGGAATTTAATGAGAGTACTTTGAAGGACTACATGACACTAGAGTTGAAGAAATTCAAGGATAAGATGCAGATGAGGTACATAATACCAGAGAAAATAGTTGATAAATACAAAGATACTATTTGCTTCATTGTTGAGATAGACACAACATGCATGGAGGCAGTTGAACCAAGGACAAAGTGGATCCATCCACTTGGATATGAGGTTGAGGAACAAGTCCTTGAAGCATATGCACAAGTATTTCTTTCATCCCCCAAAGACCCTAATGTGCCAAGATGGGAAACCTATGAAGAGAAAACAAGAGAAGTTGATGCAGTCTTCAACAGTGCAACAACTAAAAGGAAGGTTGCCAAGGTTACCTCAGAGATCTTGAGAATTCATGGAGTGTCTCAAGAAGACCTAGAAAAAGAAAGGGAAGAGAAGATTTCTTTGGAAATTGAGACCGCAACAACAACAAAGACAAAATCAGAGGATCCTAAGTTGAAGAAGGTGAAAATAGAAAAATCATATGATAAGAAGGGTAAAACTAATGCTACTCCTTCTGCACCCACAGTAACAGTTGACCTTACCACTCCTCCTAAATATAAGGCAATGCCTAAGAGGATGAAAGAGATTATCACTGGTCATCCATCCTCGCAAGTAACAAGAAACAAGAAAAACACTCAAGCACCTCCCGAAGTAAGTTTCAAACCTAGTCTCAGTGTGCTAAGTACAAGGATTGTTGATGGTAGAATTGATCAAGTAGGAAAGTTTTATGAAAAATACAGTGAGATTGACAAATCAGAGATACATGGAATGATTGTCAAACATATGCTAAAGTATAAGAAAATAGTCTTAGAACTAAAAACTATGATTCTAGATAATGTATGAAATATCTTAGAATTCCAAAAGAGACAGGCTATTGAAGAGGATCTTAGAATTAGAGAGAAGATCTTAGATGAGGCTCTTCCAATATGTGCTCTTGATGAAAAGACTCTATTGTTAGATCTGGTGAAGCCTCACCTAAGGAAAAAGACAAGAACTTTGAATATCACGGATAAGAATTATGAGCTGGTTGCAAAGGAAATAGATAAAGCCTTTGAGAAGGTATTCATGAATAGGCACACGTACCCATCTACTGCGCCTATTGCTCAAGTTCCCACAAAGGAAGTCAAAGTGGTAGAGCCCACTAATGTACCTATGACAGGTCCCCAGGACTCAACGCTTGTAATAGAAACACATACAGAGGTAGAAAAGTCTGCGCTTATGATGGAAGCACATAAGGACAATACAATTTTCATTGACAATGTTGAGATTGCAATGGCAACCACATATACTAATCTAGATAAGTTTGAAGAAGCTTTTGTAAGCACTCAAGAGGCTAAGAATCTATGTAGTAACACTCCTTCCAGTCAAGAAAAAGTACTGATTGAGGATGTAACCGATAAGATAGAAGACAATAAGGAAGCAGAAAAAGAAATAGAAAAAGAAGAAGAAAAACATTTGAAGGAAGCAGGAAAAAAAAAAGAAGGGGTAAAAGGAAGTGAGAAAATAGATGAACCATCAGTTGAAATGATGGATATCACTCCTATCACTCCCTCAACAACATTGTTGTCAAGTTTGACACTTGATACAACTGGTTTGGACTCTTTAGGAGAAGAAGACCTAATCAAGTTCAGCATCTTAGCTATGGAGAAATCCAAGGAGAAACATGTAATGAGGAATACCCTCCTTATAGAATCAGTAAACATCCTGAACAACTTGTTACCAGAAGACAAGAAAGTGTCCAAGGTACACTCCGTTGATGATGTGAGTACAACTATTTCACAGTTCAAGAATAATTTCTCTAGCCTAGAAGAATCTACATCCTTAGTGGTAGAAGAGAAGTACATGAAGAATAGGCTAAGTGAACTGGCTAGTAACTTTGCACTAGACCTCAGTTCACTCAAATTTGGACAAGCAACATTCAAGGAGTTTACATCAAAGGGCAGAAAGATTATTGCAGATGGTATGAATCAGAACAAGTTAACTAATGACCACTTCAAAAAGGTCCAAGAAGCACAAGCTATGATAGAAAAACTAAAGAAATTAGTGGAAGATCCATCTATTGATGTGAACATGTGTAATAATGTCTACCAAGGATAGATAGATAAGATTGAGAAGGAAGAAAAGGAGATGTCCAAGATAAGGGCTAGGCAGACTCAGCTAAGGAATGCTCTTGTGCCCTCATTAGATATACTTAATCAGAATATCAAGGAGACCAATGCCACCATGGTGACATATGATCAAGGTCATAGTAAAAATTTGGAGAAGATGGAGAAGCTACAGTATGCACTATGCGCCCATCTCCAGATTGTAAATTCATTGATCACATTTTGGAAGAAGGAGATCCAAAACCTGCAGATAGCATATCCAGATGTTCTCTCATAGTAAGTACATGTAAATACAATTTTGAAGCACCTTTGTCATTAATGTCAAATGGGGTGTATGTATATAATATGGGTTATAGATATGCATAAGGAGATATAAGATAGAAAGTTATGTATAAGGGAGATATAAGACAAAAAAATTTTGTATTAAGGAACAGTTAGCAACTTGGCCATATTCCTTTATTGCAATCAATGAAAAAGGGGGAGATTATTGAAAAGTTGGATATACTGGTGTATATGAATTTTTATAGTGTTTTCATTATGGAAACAAAGTCATATAGTAGTTTGGAGTTAGCACACTTGATGAGAAGATCAAAAATTGGCTAAGTGTTGAAGACTGGACAGTGTATAGAGCACTAGTAGTTTAGAGAATCAGCGCACATGTGTACGACTGAGTTATGGTGTGCACCATTGAAGATAATTTGGTTAGACTATAATCATACTTAGTCTATAAGCGCATGATCAGATATGCATGTATGAAAAAGTTACAGACATTTGAAGTTGCACAACCAGTGAATGCCAGAGAAGATTAGAGCAAGTAGTCGACTGTTAGTATTTTGGTTTGCGGTTATAATATAATGTTGTAAAGGCCATGCACCTATTGTAATTAGGTTTCCAACATGTAATTATGTTTTTTTGTAAACACATTTAAGAAAATTCAATTGGAAGCATTGTATGTAATCGGTTAAAGAGCCGACCTAGTTATTTGTTTTGTATGCCCATATAAATATGAGATGTGCCTATTGTAATAGGTATGAATATTGATATAGAGGGAAGATAAGTAGAGAATAAGTGTGCGAAGAGTCTATAATATGTTTTAGATCTTTACAAGAGGTCAAAGCATTAGTGCATCAAAGGAACTAATCAAACAAGCAGTGTCAAGTGATAGTTCATCCAATAGATATAGTGTGTATCTGAGATCAGAAGGTTGCAACCTTCACCTCTTGAGAAGTGAGCTCTAGGACAGTGTGTCCACACCCCTACCAAGGTTCATTGTAAAAGAATCCTAAAAGGGTTTGACCCTTGACAAGGTCTACTATACTTAATACATTGTAAAGAAACTCCTAACATGGTTAAGGATCTTCTAATAAGGATCATAAAACACTAGTACAGAATATTAGTGGGTGTCAATTCCCACTAGGGTTTTTACCTATTTGGGTTTCCCCATAACCATATTGGTGTTATGTGTTGATTTCATGTTTCATGTTTATGCGGATGTTCATTTCAGTACTTAAGTATTTAAGTTCAGTTCAAATTAAGAAAAAAGATAAAATAAAGTGAACACTGATTCACCCCCCCTCTCAGTGCTCCCATTCCTAACAATATTCATAAATGATGGTGACTCTTTTTCTAAAATACACTTCCCTTATGAAAACATGTTAGCGAAAGAAGATGAAATTATAGATTCTTTACCACCATTTGGGATTCCTGCTAGTGACGAGGCATTAGTGGAGAATGATATGAATTCCCTTAATGCTCTCCCTCTTAGTGATGATCTTATGGAGAATCAAGATCCTATATCATCTCCTCCTTGGATGTCTTCTTTGCTTCCTTCTTATGAATCTATTTGTAGAGTTGAGACAACTAACATGGTTTATCTAGAACCCTTGTTGACTATCAAAGGTTGTCCTCACATTACTATCAAAGGTAAATGTATGGAGTCTTTAGAGTGTTTCAATGATCAAGATTTGATAGCTCACACCTATCATACAAGGAATAACCCTAAACCTAATCTGTTTGTTTCTACTTCTTTTTCACCTTCTTAATCCATTCTTCCTCCTCCATCGTAGCTTCCTAGCAAGGAGTATGATTTGATAAACCAATTACAAAATACCCCTTCCAAGATTCATTCATGGGAGCTTGTCCAAACTTCACCTACCTACTATGAAGCCTTGCAAAAATCTCTAGCAACTCTTCTCACTCTACCTCCTAATCAAGAGAACATCAATAACTTCTTACAATGCATGCATGCTACCCCGGGTCCTCTTGACCTTGTATTTAATCAAAAGGATTTACCTTCCAAAGAAGTTCAGAATCAATATGATGCTCTTATGGTTGTTGTTACTACCAATAAGAGTATCATTTGTAGGACCTTGATTGATAATGGATTTGGGCTTAATGTTTGTAGCATGGACATTCTCAAAGTGATTAAAGCCAATCTTTAAACTATTCAACCTGAAAATGTTCCTATATGTGGCTTTGATAACATTGCTAAGAAAACTTTGGGCATCATTACCTTACCTATCAAAGTAGGTCTGGTTATCCTGAATACACCTATTCATGTTATACCTGGACCTCTCAATTATAACCTTGTTTTAGGTAGACCTTGGTTCCATGAGATAAATGGTGTTCCTTCTACCTTTCACCGTAAAGTTAAGTTTATACATAACAATAATGTATACACTTCATCCAGATCATGCACTGAATCCTTTTTTGAATATTCAAACCTACACTACTCATATTCCTAATAGTAATCATTCTTCCTCTAATGCTCTTCCTGGTGATGATTGGGGAACCTTGGATTTTAATCCTACCTTTATGGGAGAGTATAAGGTTTCTGATCTTGATTTTATGAAGAAATAAAGAGAGTTTGAACAATGAGTTTTTTCTTCTACTTCTAATACCCTTTGTAATAACTTTGTCTCTTCTTCTACCCATAATGAATTTTTTAAACCTACTAATGATGACATAGTGACTACTGAAGTTTCATTGACTCCTTCTGATGTGGCTTCTTGTTATGGTCCTAGTTATCATTCCCTAGCTAAACAAGGATTCATTGGTCAAGGATGTGGTAAGCATAAACAGGGAATTCAAATGCCCTTATAGAATGGGGGGAATGAGCATTCTTATGGATTGGGATTTAATCTTCAACAAAAAATCAATGTTAACATCTCAAATAACACTTTAAAACATGATGAAACTATGAAGGAATTGCACCAAGAAGTTCTTTTTCCTAAACTCCTTCGTGCTAAGATGATTACTAGACCTAAACGCAAAAAGAAACATAGTCCACACTTGAAGACCCTTCCTTTTTGTTTGTATCATAGATTTCATGATCACTCTACTAATGAATGTCAAGATATACATTATAAGATTAGGCAGCTCATTGATAGTAATGTTATTTATATATCATGTCGAAATGAGTTGTATTTCAATCCTATTTTCTCTAAATAATATTTATGTTCCTATTATGGAGTTCCACATTATGTAAAAAATATTAGCCTAATCCTTTGGGGGCTAGTTGTCTTGTATATTTTTGTGAGTGATATAATAGGTCCCCTTCCATCCTTTCTCCTATGCTTGGGGGGAAAGGATTCCATCTCCTTCTTTTCTATCTTTTCGAGATCCACTTTTCCTTGGTTAAGAAGTATTTATCTATTATGTGATATCCAATCATACATGAAAATTTTAGTTTGCATTGAGGATTTATGTCCTTGATCAAAACCTATTTCATTGTTAGACATTGGGATTCTATGGTTGATACATCTCTCACCTTGGAAACTGAATAGTGTGTTATCCCTCACAAGGGTTACTTTTTCCCTTCTTGCATGATATTTCATTGCATTCATCCCTTCCATGGCCTCATAAGAGCTGTGACCTTCTTGGATTGGACTGGGTGTTGTCTATGGATATTGTCTTGATGTTGAAGAAGGATTTATCCTTGTTCTTTTCTTTCTTTAACATGTCAAAATAGTATGTATCTTTCCATATTAAGGAGGGGGGTATATATACAACCTCCCTCATTCTATATTATGCATTTTTTTTCTAAAATTTTGTTTTGCAGCATGCTAAATCCTGAAGAGGCACACATTTCCAATTTCAAATATGCTAAATCCTCCAAAGGTAACACACATAAGTTGCTAAATCCTGAATCTTGAAATACACATTTTACAAATGTATTCTATGGTGATATGAGGATATGGATCCATGGGGTACTTCATAAAAGCCATTAGAAGATGCACTACATATATGCACAAAGCCGCTAGGAGGCACACAATTTTATGGGGTGACTATCAAGTACTTACTTGGTGGGCCATCCTATCCTTTTTGTAGTTCGTAGTGAGATACACACATCATACTGGGAAAGCTAGCCACTCCTCTCTCCTCTTTTCTCTCTTTTCTCTAGTGATGTATCTCTTATTGTAATCTTGGAGTTGATGAAGACTTGAGTCCTTGGGGGATTGAGGTTTCCTTTGTCCCTTTGATTTCAATATTTTATTTTTCTTTGTGATCTCCTTTACTAAGAGTTTGCATCGAGTCCATACTCTTTCAAAAGTGGGGTTAAATGTATCATCTTAAAATAGATGCACTCCATGTTGAGACCTTTTATCCCTCCCTAGTAGGTTTCTTTGATCTTGATTCATACACTTTCATTCTTCCCTAGGGTTTCATGTGCTTATGTTCCTGTTCTGCCCCTCTTTTCTACCTTTTCTCTCTATTTCTGAGACTTGGGCACATTTCTTGAGATCTTGACCCTTTGGGTTAGGGTCAACCTCAAACCTAACCTAGGTCAAGGTCAACCTTGAACTTGACCCTAGGGTCCAGGGTCCTTGGGGTTAGGTCCCAAGTTTCATGGTTTCATCAAAATTTTATCTTTTCCCTCTTCGGGGCCACTATTTCTTGAGTTAAGTGTCGAGTCCTAAAATTAATATTTGAGGTTGACCTTTCTCAAGCTCTGTATAGGATTCCTAATTTATTATTTGAGATTATCCTTTCTCAATTTTTGTGCCTAATGCTCAAATTAACTTTGGGGTTGGCCTTACTTCGAATGTTTTGGCAAGGCTCTTAAAAAATTATTTTTATCTCTATCTTAAGGGTGGACCCCTTCTAGAGTTTTGTGTCATGACTTTAATTTAATTTCCTTTCCATGTGCACCTCTCTAGAGTTTTGTGCCATGGACCATTAATTATTGTTTTCTATGTGGCCTCTCTAGAAGTTTGTGCCCTAGATCACTATAAAAGGGAGCCTTCCTCTCTCATTTTCTCCATCTTCCATCAACACATCACAATATCTCTCAAGCAAGAGGCAATCAAGAAGGAAAGAATTTAAAACACTCAAGAATTCAATCATTCAAGTGTTCAAGCATTCAAGATCCATTTCATCAAGGAGATCCATTAGTAATCATTGAAGGATTCAAGCTCTATGGAACCCTCTTGTTGAAGATTTCTCCATCCATCCATTCAAGCTTCTTCCTATTCCAAGATCCATTCAAGATTGGTATTGGAGATCTAAATACAACTAATTTGAGACATCCTACATTTAATTATACATTCATTTGGAGCATCCATGCTTGTGGATTCAAGGATTCAAATCCCCCACAAGGATTTCAATGTAAGCAAGGTGAATTTTTCCATTTACTTTGTTTACTACTGCAATTTCAATTCAATTTCAAGGTTAATTTCAAGGTTTGACTAAGGCAAACCCCTCCCCCCCAACAAAAAAAACCATTTTTCTTGTACGTATAGGTGTGAGACAATGAATTACATTGCAGATCTGGATACCCTTTTCAGAAAAAATTCAGGATCTACGAATGGAATTTTCGTCGGAGCAACATAGATCAAGGTCAACATTTTGGGGTCAAGGTCAAATTTTTCACTTGGGTCAAGGTTGACCTGGCTCAAAAAAGAAAAAGATTTTTGGGTTTTGTAGATCTCAGAGTTTTGGTTCAAGAGTGCTAAATCAACAATTTCTGAGATCACCTGACAAGGTTTTCAACACATTCTTTTCAAAGGTAGGAATCTTTTATTTCTTCATTTCAATATTAGTCTTCTATATTAAGTTTCCATATAATTATAATTTCATGTATGTGTAAAATAATAGTTTTGGGGTCTCTTTTATGGGCAAACTCCTATTATTCTAGAGCCCATCCATATTTTATATCTTACAATATGTACTTGTTTGTACCTGATGGTTGTATTGCTTTTGCATTGTTATCATCATTGTTTGTAAACTCTTAAGAAAAAAATTATTCTGTAAACACAGTGACATGTATTAGGTTAAATTATCTTGGGTTCCCTAGTGAGCCATTACAATAGATCTTTTAGTCATCTATGTTATCTTTTCGACTACCCACCATGATGCATTCCCCTCTCAATAGGAAATTTTTTGTCTATATAAACCAATGGGAGAAGTCGATATCAGGGCCTTTCCTTATTTCTCATGTATGAAGAGGGTCGTGAAATAGGAGAGTTGGCACATTGAGAATGCAATCCACATGACAATTGATGATGATATTGTTAATCTTGATTATCCTAGGACTCTATATCATTTGTAGGTATTAACAAATTTCCTCTCTAATGCCTTTGATTTACTATTATTTTATTCGAGATGAGATTTTAGAGGGTTTTGAGTTGCAAGATGTTCTAACAAATTATAATATTTTTCTAGGGAAGGTTATGGTTGCTAGTTTATTTCCTTATAAATATTTGAAGAAGAAGACCTTGTATGCAAAAGTCTTTAACTTTCTCAAAAACTCCTTGAAAATATAGAATGTTTGAATGTTTGATACATAAATGGGGGTGGTTTAGATACTCTTCTTCCTCAAATGGTAGTCAAGATCAAAGAGGTTTCCCTTGCAATGCACCAATTAATGGAATTTCATCCTACTCCTAAAAAGTAATCTAGATTGAGGGTGGATATTTTTCATGGTGTTGTTATTACTCCTAGAGGTCAAGAAGGTCCTTCTTGTCCTCTAAATGAGGATCTTGAGGAGTCTTCTCATGTTTTAGGATAGTGTTCTACTTTTATGTTGTAGGTCTTATGTCACTTTTTTGTGCTCCTAGAAGAATATTTTTTGTGTTTGCTTCCCTATGAATGGTTTAATGAATTTTCTAGTTTGGGGAAGTTTCCTTTTGCAGATTTACTAAAGTAAGGCCTTTGTTTTTTATGGATGAATGGTTGTCTCATATATAAGGCATATACTATTTATAGTTTCTTTTTGCATTTACTTCGAGTTTATGTATTTGTAATTAGGATGTATAAAGGATTCAAGAGTTGTTTGAGATCTATTTTGATCTCTTTGAGACCCTATTTTCTCTATTTAGATCATTTTATAAAACTCTAATATAAATATTTTATTATTAATATAAGTTAAGGCTATCTATCACCTTTTACTAAAAAATATTATGAAAATAAAAACATAAATAAGAATAATAATACACAAGAAACTAATAAACTTATAAAAATTAACAAGGACAAAAAATAAAGAACTTAAATATAATTTATTAAAAAATTTAAATGAATCAGAAAAGGAAAGAACAATAAAAAACTAAAAACTAAATTAAAAAATAACAGGAAAATAAAAATAACCTAAAAAATAATAGTATTATAATAGTATAAAATAAAAACAAGAAACCAAATAAAATAACATTATAATATTGCAAAATTGAAAAAAAAGAACTATTAAAATTATATAAAATAAAGAATTATAAAAAATATATAAAATAGTGAATAAGTGAACCCAAATCAAAAAGTAAATAAAAAATACAAAAAACATAGAAACCTAGAAAAAAAAGAAACAATTAAGACAATTTCAATTAATAAAATTGAGAAATCTACTAGAAAATAAAATAATTTTTTTTTTGAAAAAGGAAAAAAGAGAAAATTCAACAGATTAAAAAAGAGAGTAATGAGTAGGCACATGAGAGGATATCACGTAGGAGGGTTAGGGAAAGTATATTGAAAACTATTATAATTACTAATAATGAGTTGCATTTTTCTTTCAAAGTCTATATTATGTTTGCATGTGTTAGTACATAGGTTTTAGAAATAGGTGGTACTTAGAGTGCCTTGTAGGGATTTTTATAGATAGAGGGAAGATTACCAACTTATTGACAATAAATAGAACTTATGAGAAATATAACAAAATCAAGACTTGAAAAATTAATGTAAATATGTTGATCAATGAATATCAAAATGAATATCAAATTGATGTTGTAAATATTGATGGAACATGCATTTTTTGATGTTCTAAACATGTAATATTTTACATTTTACTTGATAATCAATTGATCAATGAGTAAGTGCACCAAGATGGTGTGTAAAAAGGGGGATATAAGTGGGCACTTTTTTGGTAAAATCATGTAAACCTCAACTTCATAGATAAATTTGAGGGTCATGCACTCAAAACTAAGAGTTGTGTGAACAATACAAATTGTATTATTCTGAATCTAGTACCTATCGCACATGAAAAATTGTCCCTAGTTTATTTTAAAGAAAAAAATTACATAGCTATTTTCATGCACTTCACAAAATATATTATTAGACTTAGTATTTGGCAAAATCCTTTGGTAGGATGATATTGAAGAGTGAGGTCTAGAAGTTGTGTTTTTTTTAATAATTTTCCATTGAGTATTTGATAACTTGCATCAAAATAATAAAAAAATGATTTTTTTTAAAAAACTGTATATAATCTAGTGTAGAACAGTAATATGTATTTTTTTTTTGAGTTTGGTAAAGTAGATAAAAAATTATTAATAAAATGGTAAACATGTGTTTGTGAGGACTGTCAATAGAATGGAAAATAAAATTAAAGTTACTATGCTAATGTTGTCCAAAAATAGAAAAATTATATCGTCAGAAAGTTGAGAAGATTTATGAGAACTTATGATGGTATTTATAGATACACAAACTTGATAATTTATAAAGTTGATGATGAAAAAGTCAAGAAATTACATTGGATGTTGAAAAAACATGTAAAGGACAAAAATGGATGGAAAATAGACTTGCAAGCCTTAGGATCATTTTCCAACCCTTTTACAAAGCCAAAACCTGTACGGGTTTTGATATACAAACTAACCCGCTTGGAGTTTGAAAAAAAGAAGTACAATTTCATATGGTACATAACCTATATGAGGTATGAAGACATAAAAACATTATTTTCAATTTTACATAACCCGTACAGGTTATGAAGACATAAAAACATTTTCTTGTAAATGTGTAATACACTATACATATATGTATAGATTTACATATATGATATGTGTCTATGTACATGTATATATACATATCTATAGTTATATATACATGTATTTATATAGATATACATATTTATGTCTATATACATGCATGACTCTTCTTGTTTCCTCTCTCTCCCATCTTCCTTCCCTCATTAATGTCTCTGTCTATTCTAAGCCCTAATTATCCTCATTGAGCTCTCTCTCTCTCTCTCTCTCTCTCTCTCTCTCTCTCTCTCTCTCCCAGTTCTTCATAACCCCATGTACAAACTATGTAGAACTAAAATCTTGAATAAGTTTAAGTTTTATAGAACCTGCACATGTTATGAGGTTATAAGAAAGTTAATCTTTCTAGCTCAATGGAATGTGTACATGTTCCATTGAGATAAATATATTTTTCCCAGTAGCCAAAACAATAGCATTGAAACTTGTTCCAAGGACCGACTACTATTTTTCATGTCTTTATACAAAAGTACCAGACACATTTTCATATTTTTCTAGTCTTATTTGATTTCAAATAATTGATTTCTCCATTTTTAAAAAATTTTCTTGAAGTTATTTTAGTGTTAAATTACTTCAGACTATAACAAAATGATGATAATTTGTTGTTTTTTTGATAATATTTAAAAAAAACTTAAAATTCTTCATAACCAATCTGGGTTTTGAAGAACCTTTATTTGTTCTTCATAACCCGTGTGGGTTATGAAGAAATTTTTTTAGTTCTTCATAATTTTCATAGGTTATGAAGAACTATAAGTTTTTTTAATTATTATTTTTAGGCTTGACATGGCTTAGTTTTTCCAAGCCTAAATATTTCAAATTTCAAAAAATCCACACTGGTTTTGTAATTTTTTTAGTTTTTTCGTCATGTGGCTACTTTTTCAAGTAGCAACTTGGTGCACTTACCCCAACTCAATAAAATTAAATAATATAATTTTGACCTAAAGATAAAATTTGAAAATACAACTCAAGATCCTTGGCACACAAGGAACTAGATAACAATTGTATTTTTAAGAATCTAACCTATAAGTAGACAATTTCAAATTTGAAACAAAAGGACTTAACTATAAGCATAATTTATTTGGGAAGACATTTAAGTACACAGGATAGGTATTTTATTAAAGTAGAAACTAAACAACATAGGCCAACCCTTGTTTACAATGAATAATTAAAATGTCAGAGTAATGGCCTTGAGATTAGAAATGACTAATATACTAAAAGAGATAAATTTGGATGCTAATAAAATGCATTTGTATAACAACCTTATTATAACATTTTTAGAAAATGTTTTATTAAGTGATGAAATAGTTCACTCTTAATGGAGACTTTCTCTTTGTGGAATCATAAATGAGACTAGGGTAAAATCATAAAGTTATGCCTCACTTTGGAACATAAAAATTGTTTTACCCAAACTAGTTTTGGTCATATATTTTCATGCAAAATCATATAGCATCTATGTGGCACATCAATTTTGGGAGAAAGGGTTTCAGCTAAACCATCAAATATTCTTTTTGATTGCACATTTGAAACATGGTTTTATTTTCATATAAGGTTTTAAGTGAAACCATTTTGATTGAAATACTTTAGTTGCAACCTTTTCACATAAAATTATCTATATGGTTTCTTACGTGGTTGTTTAACCCCATCCTCCACAGTCTTTTTTCCTTCTCGAGCTCCATGTTCTACCTTTTGGTTAACTTTTTGCAATTTTTCCTTGATTACAAAAGTTATGACATAATCCCTTTTAAATTATATGGTGACCAACCCCTTGATCCTTATCATCCCAGTCCACCTATTCGTTGCCCATGGTTTCACTATAAACTCTTCTAAGTATTCTATCTTTGTTAATCATGTGTGAGTTTAATTTATTTACCATTCCTTTGTTCCCAATTAATTTTGTTCTCAGTTGGCATGCCTGAGCTTCCACTTAAGTTATTGTGTTTTCAAAACATCTTAGATAAGTGGTCAAGATTGATTACTTGGTTGCACATTTTTATTGAGTGCCAAGTTTTAAAAAAATTACAAATCCACAAAGTATTTTGTGTTAACCAAAATACCAAAATCTCATCTGAAAGTCTGGATCACCAAAAATGAAAAAGTGTAGTTGTGTGTCCTTGAACAACTTGTGTAGAATGTATCCCATAGGCTCTAATCTGAGATCTAGTAGAAACTCGAGGAGATATTGAATTTTAGTTGATTGTGAAGTTGGGTGTCTTATGTTACAGTAATATTGTTTAACCAATTTACTCCTTATCTAAGTTGAATTAGGTCCATTCATAAATGATTTGGATAGATGTACCTTTTCCTATAGAATAAGATAACATATAATATCCTAGAGGATATTGTAGTCCTCCAGATTGATACACTTATCTCAATCCTATAAGATCTTTCTCAAGCTCTTGCCTATTTAAGTAGAGCTCTTGTATGTTTATACACACCTCAATCAATACATTTCTAATATTGATAACAACTCTCTTTTCTGGTGGATATATGGAGACTGGGTTGTGGGTATAGAATAGTTTATCCTAACATGGTGAATAGTGGTAATTTGGAATCACCACTATTTGTGTATGTGTGTGGGGAAAATGTAAGATTCACTCCTAAATCCAAATTCCCAAAGGAGAGATCCAATTTGATTGACCAAGAGGTTAATACACAATTGAATCAATCTATGAAGAATATGAAAGAAAGAATAAATCCTATACTTCCCTATAGTTGGATTAAGCTTGAAATCTGAAATAATTAAAGTGCAAACACTAACCTTGAATTAGGGCAGATCTGGAAAATGCTGAATTTTGGCTTCTGTATGAACTTTCTAAAGATTCCATCACCTACACCAAATTGGAAATGTCGAGGCGTACAAAAACTAGAAATCTTTTCTCCAAATTCACACAGGTCAACTTTGACCTTTTAAAAGGTTAAAGACCACATTATTTATTTGAAGTCCGATTCCAATTCTGTTCGCAAATCCTGAAAGATTGCCGAAAAGGGTATCCAAATTCACTCTCAAATCCGAGATTCCACACCTGTGCCTGCAAGAAAAATGGTTTTTTTTTTTTTTTTTGGGGGTTTGCCTTGGTCAAACCCCGAGTTGGAATCAACCTTAATATTGAAATTGAAATAGGAGAATGCTAGCAAGTAGTAGAAATGAATCTAACAATGAAGCTATGCAATTCAATAGATATGCTAATGTATTTGGAATGTAATCAAATATGTAGATATGAAAGCTTGAACATAACATAATCAAACCTCCATGATTGTATGCTTGAAATCCACCTTGAGGAAACAATGATATGGATCTTGAAGATGAACAAAGGATCTTTGAAGGAAGATCACACCACCATGGTGGCTAGATCTAGGGTTTGAATGATAGATCTTGAATGCTTAAGCCAAATCCCTTCAATAGATTGAATGCTTAAATCCTTGATCTTCAATGGAGAACTTGGATGAAGAAGAAGACTTGAATACTTGAATGAATGCTTACTTGATCACCTTGAGAACTTGAGAGCTTCAGAGCTTGAGATGTGAATTGTGAGATATCAAAATGAGAGAGGAAGGCCTCCTTTTATAGTGGACTAGGGCACACTCCTCTAGATGGGCCACCTTGGAGAATTAAATCCCAATTGGGTCCTCACCTTTAGAAAATATACCTTAATTAAATACCATTAAAGGATTTACCATTTTGGAGCCCGAAACAGCCGACCCAGAAGTGGCAAATAACTTTCCTAAAAACCAAATGAGCAGGAAATGAAACTTTGAATTTTTGGTAGGAAGAGGTCAAGGTTGAGATCGACCCTAACCTGGTTAGGGTTGAGGTCAACCTTGACCTAGTTAGGGTCAAGGTCATCCTTGACCTCAAACCCTAACTTGTCAGGATTTGTAGAAAAGGTTCCTGGAGATGCTAGAAACTTGGAAATTGATGTCAGATCAGGACCTAGTGTTAGGAACAGACATAAAATCCTCTATTTGATGTGATGATGGACTAGGAGGTCTCATTTCTGAACCCTTCCTAGAAAATGGAGCCATGGAAAGAGGAAAATCAGGAAAGTCCTTAAGACCTTAACCCTAATTTCACCCAAAATGCAGAAATCAAGTGCAGAGAAGAAGTGGAAGACAAGGGAGAATGCAAAGATGCCAATCATGACCCTAAACCACTTACTTAGAGGGCTAAATTCTCTTTTCATGGAAGTGCTTCCATTTTGAGATGATACATTAAGCCCCCACTTTAGCAAGAGTATGGATTCAATGCAAACTCTTGGTAAAGGAGAAGAGAGAAGAGATCCCAGTGGATTCAAAATGAGATAAAATAACACTTAGCTGGAGACACAAGCCCCCAGACCAAGGATTCTAACTCAACATACATACATGAGAGTATAAAAAAGAACAAGGGTTAGTACTAAACAACCCACATGAACTAGCATAAGAAACCTTGCTAAGAAATACTTCTCATACCAATATCATATTTGGAAAGCTATCATAATATTATAAATGATTACATAAGAAAGACAAGAGAAACACTATAGACAACATAGCTTCATGATCCAGTCCTACTAGCATGAAAGTGAAAAGAGAGAAAAGAGAAAGTTATTACCTCATCCGGTAAGATGCCCACCTTACCGTGAATCACCCTGGAGGGAGAGCCCAATAGGTTCACCCATAAACTATGCTTGCAATTATGATGCATCTTCTGATGGCTTTTGGAATACCCATAGATCCACCTTCTCGTATCACTATGAATATAAATGCGTGTCTTCTCAGGATTTAGCAACTTATGTGCATTACCTTTGAAAGATTTAGCATATAGGTGCATGTCTTTTTAGGATTTAGCAACTTATGTGAGTTACCTTCCAAGATTTAGCATATTTGAAATTTGGAAATGTGTGTCCCTTTAGGATTTAGCAACTTATGTGCGTTACCTTCAGAGGATTTAGCATATTTGAAATATTTTGAAAAATGCGTCTCCTCAGGATTTAGCAACTTATGTGCATTACCTTTGGAAGATTTAGCATATGGATGCATGTCTTTTCAGGATTTAGAAACTTATGTGCATTACCTTCCAAGATTTAGCATATAAAAATAAAAAACTATAGTACAAGGGAGGCCTACATATGCCCCCCTCCTTAATATGACAAAAACATACTATTTTGTCATGTTAAGGAAATAAAGAACAAGGATAAAGCCTTCTACAACATCAAGACAATATCCATAGACAATACTTAGTCCAAGCTAAGAAGGTCACAACTCCTATGAGGCCATGGAAGAGAGGAATGTAAAAGATATCATGTAAGAAGTGAAAAGGAAGTAACCCTTAATGAGAGATAGCACACTATTCAGTTTCCAAGGTGAGAGATGTATCAACCATGGAAACTCAATGTCAAACAACAAATAAGGTTTGCATAAAGGACATAGGTCCGCAAATGCAAACCATAATTTTCATGTATGATTGGATATCACATAATAGATAGATACTGCTTAACCAAGCAAAGAGGTAAATCCCTAGAAAAGAAGAGAATACCAGATGAAATAACAATGCATAGATGTGAATAAGATAGAAAATCATACCAAGCCCCCAAGGCTAAAGTACTTCTACCTAGCTTACAATCCATATTTGTGACTCCATGTGTGAATGTTTGAAGATAGAAAAGAAGGATAAGGCATCTTTTCCCCCCAAGTGTAGGAACAAAGATGGAAGAGGATACCTACATCACAAAGCAAGGAGATATCCTCCTTAGAACCATGTATAGTATATCCTTACCAAGAGATATTGATCCCTACATCCAAGAGTATAGATAATTGTGAAAAGGATATGTCGCTTATGGAAAAGGATCCTCAAGGAAAGAGATCTTATCACCAAGACCTCCATCCAAGAAGAGTGCATGTAGATAAGATATCATCTTTCAAAAGGCGGGAACAAAGATTCAATCATCAAGCCCCTGGTGAAGAAGAGCAAGAGGAATCTTTGGAATGAGGGAAACAACTCTAACACTAAAGCAAGGGTGAGAGTTTATAAAGAACATAATTTGCAACATAGAGAAGAAATGATGACCTAGGACAACAAATTTTCATATAAGAAGGTTATCCATAATCAAAAATATCTATCAATATGATGAAATAATATTACAATATAAACAAATAACACTAAGCTAAGGAAAGAAGTTCCCCTAGAAACAGAGAAAGAAGGAAGAACCTTGCCCCCCCTAGGGATGAAAGACAAGGGATATTTTTACAAATCACATGTCCTAGCAAAGATTTCCTAAGAAGAAAATATAATTCCTAGGAATGGATAAAAACATCATGTAAGACTATGGAAGAAGAAAATATAAAGAATACCAATTAAATCTTAATAAAAAGACCTAATGGATCCTAAAAGACTGGATACAATGATGCCTATTGCCCCCCAGTCATGAGACAAGAGGATAGGAACATTTACTCCAACTCTAATGGAGGGGAATCCCCTATATCAAAATTATGAAGAAGTTGCAAGATGGCATGAGAAAAAGGTATAATACCACGTGCAGCCCTATCCCTAACATATAATTTGAAGTTGTTACAATCGACAAGAAAATGAGTATTACAATAGTGGAAAGGACATTTAAATTTGTACAAAGCATCAATAGGCATAGGTCTAAATCTTTCCTTCTTAGAATTCATTAGCTCCACATATACTGTCTTAGCAATTTCTTGATGAGTGTTAGGATTATCCATTAGAGGTGTAGAGAGATGAATGTTAAGGGGAAGACAAAGATCCACACCACTTAACTTGACTTGAGATTTAGAAGTACCAACACCACTCATATCTAGTTTAGGAGGTATATTAATGGGAAATTTAATACCATGTTCATTAACTCCTAACCCTAAACCTTTATAGCCTTGTTTAGTCACCATATTATATCCAGTAGTGTACATATCATGCAAAGCTTCTATGGGAGGTGATTGTTTATCATGTTCATGAGTATAAGGTGGGATAATAGGTTTGGAAGAAGTTTCTTTATTCTGACCGTGAATATCATTCTGAACAAGAGGAGGAGGTAAATCAAAGAAATCTTGCACATTCATATCCTGCACTATAGCTTGAATCCCATCATAAGTACGGGAAGAGAAAGGATTAATAGATGGAGAATCAGGTATCGGAATAGGAAGATTAGGCTGAAGAGTAGGATTAATAGGAGTAGGATGAAGATTAGGAAGATTATGAGATGGTGTATCATCTACCCAATTCTTCACATAATCCAAAAGATGAATAAGGCTACCACATAAATCCCTAAGAAAAGTTTTAAATGTAGGTAGAGTAGTATCGGTCAACTTCACAAAAGCATAAGCAAGAGAAAAGTGAAGGGTCATCAATGTTATGAAATGAATAATACCCTCATAAACATCATATGCATTATAAATAGATGCTATAAGAAGAGTAATAACAAACATGATTATGCACCAAAACATCTTAACAATCTTCATGATAAATAAAAATGCAAGAAATATGTTTTTGTATTTTATTCAATATATAATTTTTTTTTAATTTTTCAAATATAGACGCAAGAGAAAAATGTAAATCTAACACCAAAAAGAAAGAGAGTAAGCTAGTCGGGTTCACCAAAATGAATAGTGGTAATTTGGAATCACCACTATTTGTGTATGTGTATGGGGAAAATGTAAGATTCACTCCTAAATCCAAATTCCCAAAGGAGAGATCCAATTTGATCAACCAAGAGGTTAATACACAATTGAATCAATCTATGAAGAATATGAAAGAAAGAATAAATCCTATACTTCCCTATAGTTGGATTAAGCTTGAAATCTGAAATAATTGAAGTGCAAACACTAACCTTGAATTATGGCAGATCTAGAAAATGCTGAATTCTGGCTTCTGTATAAACTTTCTGAAGATTCCATCACTTGTTCTAGACTAGAAATGTCAAGGTAGACAAAACCCATAAATCTTTTCTCCAAATTCACACAGGTCGACTTTGACCTTTTAAAAGGTCAAAGATCACATTATTTATTTGAAGTCTGATTCCGATTCTGTTCAAAGATCTTGAAAGATTGCTGAAAAGGGTATCCAAATTCGCTCTTAGATCTGAGATTCCACACCTATGCCTACAAGAAAAAATGGTTTTGTTGTTTGTTTGGGGGGTTTGCCTTGGTCAAACCCCGGTTTGGAATCAACCTTAATATTGAAATTGAAATAGGAGAATGCTAGCAAGTAGTAGAAATGAATCTAACAATGAAGCTATGCAATTCAATAAATATGCTAATGTATTTGGAATGTAATCAAATATGTAGCTATGAAAGCTTGAACATAACATAATCAAACCTCCATGATTGTATGGTTGAAATCCACCTTGAGGAAACAATGATATGGATCTTGAAGATGAACAAATGATCTTTGAAGGAAGATCACACCACCATGGTGGCTAGATCTAGGGTTTGAATGATAGATCTTGAATGCTTAAGCCAAATCTCTTCAATAGCTTGAATGCTTAAATCATTGATCTTCAATGGAGAACTTGGATGAAGAAGAAGACTTGAATACTTGAATGAATGCTTACTTGATCACCTTGAGAACTTGAGAGCTTCAGAGCTTGAGATGTGAATTGTGAGATATCAAAATGAGAGAGGAAGGCCTCCTTTTATAGTGAACTAGGGCACACTCCTCTAGATGGGCCACCTTGGAGAATTAAATCCCAATTAGGTCCTCACCTTTAGAAAATATACGTTAATTAAATACCATTAAAGGATTTACCATTTCGAAGCCCGAAATAGTTGACTCGGAAGCGGCAAATAACTTTCCTGAAAACCAAATGAGTGGGAAATGAAACTTTGAATTTCTAGTAGGAAGAGGTCAAGGTCGAGGTTGACCCTAACCTAGTCAGGGTTGAGGTCATCCTTGACCTCAAACCCTAACTTGTCAGGATTTGCAGAAAAGGTTCCCAGAGATGCTAGAAACTTGGAAATTGATGTCAGATCAGGACCCAGTGTCAGGAACAGACATAAAATCCTCTATTTGATGTGATGATGGACTAGGAGGTCTCATTTATGAACCCTTCCTAGAAAATGGAGCCATGGAAAGAGGAAAATCAGGAAAGTCCTTAACAGCTTAACCTTAATTTCACCCAGAATGCAGAAATCAAGTGCAAAGAAGTGGAAGACAAGGGAGAATGCAAAGATGCCAATCATGACCCTAAAAAACTTACTCGAAGGGCTAAATGCTCTTAACATGGAAGTGCTTCCATTTTCATATGATACACATGGTATCAGAGCTATGTGTCTATCACCTCCTTCCAGTTCTTCTTGAATGTGTTCATTATTTTTCGTGACATCATTGGTTTCTCTCGTCTAAGTTTACTAGTATTTAATACAATCTATGTTTTTTAGCTATAGTCAGGTTATATTATCTCCTTTTGTTCTTGTGTTTAATATTGGCATAATAGATAAATCTTGTGTGTGGATTCAAACCTTAAGTCTCCATAATAAGCAGGTGTTGGTTATTATGCTTATTCTTGTATGTGATGGAATGTGGACCTCAAATCCAACTACACACGCAACACGGTCATTACTCACATGACCGAATTACAAGAGAGAGTATGAATTACTCAATTTTAAATTCATCGTGAAGTGACCTATTGCCTCCTATGTAGATGGGGTGTTTAATTACTCTCAGATTGGAGAGCCAACAACCATAAGACCGATTCTACAATGGAGTATTTTCAAAAGCTATGATGATGAGAAAAAAAATTGAATTTAAGCTAGAATGAGTGCAATTTAATCTAAGACATTTTGAAAGAAATATGATACTAATCTAGATAACTTGAAAGGAAATATGAAGTGCAATTTAATCTAAAGAAATTTGAAGGAAATATGAGATTAGACTAAACTATGAGTAAAATAAATAAACTAAATATGATAGATATGCAATACTTAACTAAATGAAATTCTAATAAAATGCAATTAAAAGCTTTGAAATTGAGACACAAAAATACTATAGTTCAATTACTCTCCAAAAAATTCCCCTTTGAATGAAGAAAAGAGGCTCATTAAATAGAAAAGCTCAGGAAGAGAATGAAGGGGTTCTTGATTTGAAACTCCTGACTCTTCATTCCCATTTGAGACAAACAAGCATTGAATTACTTAATTAAAAGAATGGAATTTTCCACATAGGGGAATTTTCAAATATCTTGAATTATTAATTCAAAAATGAGTGTCCATTCAAATAACAAGTAATTATTAATTCCTTTTTATGGGTAATTAGCTAAAGGAGGTAGATTTTAATTTAATTCCAAGTACTTAGGACTTTAGGATTAAATTAATTTATCATAGGGGTAATTTAGATAATAAAAGTCAAAGACTTTAGGAATTAATTTTAATATTTGATTAAGGAAAATTAGGGTTTTTGCAATTGACATCAAGTCGAATTAAGTCAGGTAGGAGAGAGAAAATTGCCTAGGGAACTATGAGTTTTGGAGATATAAAATTGACAAAAATGCACCATAACCGATTGAATTTATTAGGTGCCAATTTTAGGGTATTACAATTCTTATAACCCATTTTCTCCCAATTTTACCTTGAGCTAATCCTCATGGCAATGATGCGTGCTTAGATCCTCAACACGTAACTGTGAGAGATTTTTAATGAAATTGTATATATTTCATACAAGCATTTTGAATAGTGGAGTGCTGAGGGTGGCTATGTTGGATCCATACCGTTAGCTGTACAGATTATGGTACCCACACGCTCTCACCATTGTTCTGGCAGTGTAATTACATGGTGGGTAAGATGGTGCAGTTGGTTATGCTTCTTTCTGGACCTTCAGAAAACTCCAACTAGGGGCTCATACTATTGGCATTATGCTCTAATCAAAGTGCACAACAGTTGCATGTTGAAGGCCTGTGTTGGGGAGCTTCTCAATCATATTGTCATTCTTATCAACTGTGTTTGGGGTTGTAGCTATATTTTATCCCTATAAAGGGAAAGCAGTTCATGTGTTCACTCTCTAGAGGACCACTTCTTTGATGGTGTTTTTTGCTATTGTTGTGACCGTCACTTTTCTAGCTATAGGCTCTAAGTTTTATGTTCAATGCCTATGCCAAGGAGAGCTCACAACCTCTTCTTTGACTAGTTTGGCTGCACTCCTACACATGTTGATTAGTTCTCCTCTATTGAGTTCAACTAATCAAGGTTTGAATTTTATCTTTGGTGCGGCCTGCGTGGAAGCTCAGTGGATTGTTGGTCTTTATCAACATGCGCACTTCCATTAATTGCACTATCAGCCATTTAATTTGGTGTGGTGAAAGTGAATTTATTATTTTCTACGATGGATCAGTGGGTGCTTTGTGAGTGGTTCCCAACACACTCCCAACATTGGCTTGCAACAAGATCTTGGTAGGCACGTTTATAAAATGGATCATTGTCTATGCTAGACCGTAGAGGAGGTATAAATGTTCTTCACATTTAAATATTAGCTTAAATTATTATGTGGTTTGTGCACAATCAAACTCTCCATCGAATGGTCTAGCTTTGGAAGTTGGCTTACTATTATTGCTTAGACATGGTTAGTGTATTAAGTTCTTTTTTTAGCTCCTTCCTCTCTTTGGCATTACCGTGGTCAGTTTCCTTGTTTTTTAATTGGCAGTCATTATCACAACCATTCCTCTAGGCTAGATACTCCTATCCCATGTTTCCTTTGTATTTAAGTTTGTTTGGCCGATGCACCAATTTGGAGGATACATTATTAGCAATCAGATATTTGGCTGGCGTGGAAGATCAATGCATTGCTGGTCTTTATCAGCATATGCAATGAAATCTTGTGCAAGTAACTTGAATGATATGGATAAGATGAGTTGGCACTTGGTAGCTGGTCACTTATTATGGATTGTGCATGGTCTTTAAATTAAAGCCTGTATTCTGTAGCTTCTCTTAGATTTGTGCAATATCTACTGGATCACTGCTACCAAGTGACCTCCGAGAGAGATAATGAGCCATGTGATGCTAAACCCAATTTTGGTCTACTTTCAATCTAATTGGATCTCCATGATGTGTCCCTTTTCCTTGTATTGGTAGATGTGAAAAATCAAACCACACTGTAGATTGGTCACACCAGTACTACAGTTTCTAATTAAAACAATGTGCTGGTATCTTTATTAATATTGTGCCAAATTCTTTAGTGGTGAAGTGACTGTAAATGAACTCCTGTAGCTAGGAACCCATTCAATGATCCATTGCTACTTCAATATGTTTCCAGGCATCCCAACATGATAGGAACATTTATGGTGACCTTGGAAAAATTGGCTTTTTTTAATCGCAATTTATTTTATGAGCACTCATTTATTATTTTCTGCAATCAAGATATCACCACATAGCTGCTTCAAAAAATTATGCTACAGTAAAGCTATTTCTTGAAAATTTTTCCTTTGTACGATGGAGTTACTGAGTTGAAGATACAAGTTGTTTTTGTTTTCTTTGTTTGCAAAATAAACTATCTCAGAATTGTAAAATTAGTTTGTATCTATTCTCTGGGGGTGTATCTTGCTTATCTATCCTTTGTGTACCCTTGTACAACATGTCAGACCCTAGGATTGAGTTGTTCACCCCACATAAATATCACACATGGAAGCTCAAAATGATGCAATTGTTGTAATCTTGAGACCTCTGTCAGTTATTGAAAATTGACCAACCCGAGTTGATAAAGGCATTTGAGCTGTTTGTTCATAGAAACAAAATGGATGAGGCAAAAGGACTCATCAATCTTCATGTGTCAGATAATATATTGTTTCACATTGCTGAGTGTACAACACCAAAAGAAGTATGGGATAAGCATACACAATTGTATGGTAAAGTCAACCAATTCAAAATCTTGCAATTAGAATCCGATCTCACTTCTCTTTCCCTAGATGCATTTCCCTCTATTTAGGATTTTCTTGCAGATTTCAGGTCAATTTTGTCTCAGTTGAAAGGTTGTAGTCATGCCAAAGAAGATAAGGCATATATTTTCTTGATCTTGTCTAAGCTTATAGGACTATTCCAAGTGATTTCCTCTACTTTTTATTCTACTATGGATGCTATGGGAGACAATCGTAAGATGCCCTCATTTGATGAATTCTATGATAGATTAACTAGGGAACAAGCCAAGTTTATTCAGATGGATGCTCTACCTAAGAGTCATGCATTGATGGCTTAATCTCCTAAAGGAAAGGATAAGTATAAGAAAAAGCCATAGATAGATTCATCTTCAGGAGGTAAGCCTCCTTATAGGTCTCCCTCTAAGCCTAAGGTAGATAATGATCACAATTCTAAGCCTCCTTTTGCTTCTCCTCCTAATTAGGGAGGGTCATCTTCTAAGTATAAGAAGAGACAAGAGAATCCTTCTTTTTAGGGTAGACCTAGGCATAATGACACATCATATACTCTCAGAGGCTAGCATCATTAGAAGGAGCTATGAAGAGGCACAACATTATAGTGCCTAATTATTCTTCCTTGGGAAAAGGAAAAGCATTCTCAGCTAAGGTTTTATGATCTACAAGTTCCAGTTGGATTCCTTATCTATAGTTTTCTTTGGAGTAGATGTGGAAGCATCAGGACCTTTCAAAACAACTCTTGCTCGTGATCAAGTGACAACATTAGCATAGTCTTGAGATTGTTTAGATTTAGAAGAACAAGACACATAGCTACGCAAGATAAAAGGAGTCTTGGATTTGGGAGCATCGCCGCTCCCTTTACAAGTGATCACGTCACAATACTCTATACTGATAGGTTCGATCATACCAATAACATTGTCATTATTAGTGTATGTGTAGTTGACCTTAGCATTGCTATTCTTGGAATTTGAAGACTCACCCTTCTCATGAGGAGGGAAGGGATCCTTAAAAGCTTGGTGATCCAAATTCTTATTATGGTTCTCCATAAGGATGTCATCATTATCAATGAGATCTTGAACTTTATTCTTTAGTTGGAGACAAGTAGAAGTCTTATGACCAATATTCTGGTGATAGTCACAGTAAGCATTATCATTCCACTAATGAGGCCATGGTTGTGGGTCATAAGTACACTTTTCTAAAGGAGTAAGAACCTGACCCTCCATAAGATTTTTATAGACCACATCAAGAGGCTCTCCCAAATAGGTGAAATCATGCTTAGGTCAAGAGGCCCAAGGTTTGTTCCTAGCAAATCATGAAGTTTGTTGATTATCCGTTGTGGTCTTTTCGACTGCCTTAGTCGCTTGTATACTGGAAGTAAGATTAAAAGTAGGCTTTGAAGGCTTCACGGTAACATTATCCACCACTCAATCATTTACTACATCTCTATTCTTATTGGTAGTCTTTCCTTTATCCTTGTTTGTGGAGAATCCTTGTTTATTGTCCTTATTCAAAGTTAATTCTCCCTTCTTGATCATAAAGGCCTCTATCTGTACTGCTTGTTTGTTCATACTATCAAAAGTGAGAGGACCTTGTAGTTTTACTTGGTATCCAAAGTTTAGGAAAAGATTGTCCAGGAAAATGTCAAGTCTCTCATACTCTGGTAGCTTATGAGGACACTTTGTACATAATTGTCTCCACCTTTGGAGAAATGTAATGCATGGTAGTGTAATGCCTCCACCAAGAACTTATGTCTAAAGTCATTTTTTGACATTTGTAACATTGAAGCAAGAGTGGCCATTGCATCAGCTGCTTTATTGTCTACCCTCAGAATCTATTGAAAAGAAATGTGTGCAAAGTACTGTTTGAGATCATCCACCATCCTTTTGTAAGGTATTAGCTTGTCCTTTTTTTTTTGGTAGACATTGTTGAATTCATTTAAGATTAACTGTGAGTCTCCAAAGACCTTGAGCTCATCCACATGCCATTCAAGGGATATCTTCATTCCATTAATGAGAGCTTCATATTCAGCTATGTTGTTTGTGCAAGGAAACAACATTTTATATGCTTTTGGCAATGAATATCTTTGAGGTGTAACAAACAGAATGCCTACGCCGGATCCTTGCTGAGTGAATGATCCATCAAAGAACATGCTCCAAGATTCATGTGTGATCAACTTGATGGATTCATTTGGGAAGTCAATACTCAATGGTGGGTGATCTTTCAAAGGAGCTTTTGTGAGATGATCAACAATTGCTTGTCCCTTAATAGCTTTTCTTTCCACATACTCAATGTCAAATTCACAAAGTATCATCACCCATTTCACTAATATACCTGTGAGGGAAGCCTTGCTCAATAAGTACTTCAGTGGATCAATTTTTGCAATAAGCTTTGTGATATGAGCTAGCATATAATTCCACAAGTTATGAGAAGAAAATACGACTGCTAAACAAGTCTTCTAAATCATAGAATAATTCATTTCATAGGCAACCAATGTTCTGCTGATATAGTATATGGCTCTCTCTTTGTTGTTCTGATCTTCTTGAGCTAGGAGAGCACCCAAAGATGTGTTTTTTGCTGAAATGTATAGTATAAACAGCTTCCCATGAATAGGAGGCATTAGTATAGGTGGATTAGCAAGATATTTTTTTATTTGAGTAAGTCCCTTGTCACATTCCTCATTCCATTCATAGGTCACATTCTTATGCAAAGTTTTAGTAAATGGCTGTGACTTGTCGGCCAACTGTGAAATGAAGCACGAGATATATTGTAGCCTTCCCTGTAATCCTCTCATTTGATTGATATTCTTGGGAAGAGGCATGTCCATAATAGCTTGCACCTTTTCAGGATCAACTTCTATGCCTTTAGCTGAGATGATATAACCTAAGAGTTTCCCAGAGGTAACACCGAAAGCACATTTTTTTGGATTAAGCCTAAGATAGAATTGTTCCATGTGGTCAAGGATGGGAGCCAAGTATGTGAGGTGAGTTCTTCACTGCATGCTTTTGGCTAAAGTATCATCCACATAATCCTCCATCATTTTATGCATCATATCATGGAAGATAGTAGTGACAACTCTCTGATATGTTGCTCCAACATTTTTAAGCCCAAAAGGCATGACATTCTAGCAAAAGGTGCCCTAGGCACATTTAAAAGTGGTATTTTATTGATCTTCTAGTGCAATTTTGATTTGATTATAGCCAGAAAATCCATCCATCAAGGAATACATCTCATATCCTGTTGTCATGTCAACTATCATATCAATATTAGGCAGTGGGAAGTCATCTTTTGGACATGCCTTAGTGAGATTTCTAAAATCTGTACAGACACGAATGGATTTGTCATGTTTAGTGACTAGAAAAATGTTTGAAATCCATTCTACATAATCAATAGTTCTTATGAATCCAGCCTTGAGAAGCTTTTCCAACTTTGCCTTTACCAATAGTGCTACATGTGGATGGATTTTTCGCAGCTTCTGTTTAACAGGTTTGATACCTAGTGAAATGGACAAATGATGTATGATTAGCTTGGGGTCTAATCCAATCATGTTAGAGTAGGTCCATGAAAATATTATTTTCTTGCTTTGAAAGAAGCTCGTGAACTCTTCTTTTTCTTCAATAGACAATGATTGCGCTAGATGAATAATTTGTGGAGCAGCCTCTGTACCCAAATTGACCGGCTGTGTTGGCTCAATCAATGCTGATGACCTCTCTTGAAAGTGGGTTAGAAGCATATCAAGTATCTCATCCTTGGGTGCCTCAGAGAGGTTTTCACCCTTGGATACATCTTTTATTTTTACTATTTTTGGCTCTGATACTGCCACAAAGTTGTTTTCACCATTAGAGCATCTATTCTTCCTTTTTTTAATTTTTTGACTGAGATACTTGATATCCACCTTTGTCATGTTGACACTGCTTTCCCTGGTGGAGGACATCACAGGCTCAATAGCATGGGGGTAGCATGCTATATCATAATCAGTCTAGAATGTTAGGACTTCATTGGATTCAGAAGGGGAGTTCCAGTTTATCAGATCGGGAGGACGGAGTAAAAGGGAAGTAGTGACTTGTTCAACTGTGTTCATGGTATAACCCTCAAAAGCACTGACAAGCAAGCCAAGACCTAGGGTGATCTCATCCAAAGGAGGGTTTAAATCCCTATAAGACCTTACATCAGAAGTAGAGGACATGTTAACACTAGTGGTGTCTAATTCATGCGGCCTAGTGCTAGACCCTTCACCTACTTTGAGGAGTCTTTCATACATGTGAACAGTATCTATGTCTACATCATAAGTAGCATCAGACAAAGAGTCAAACTCATATTCATGTGAGTTAGTACTTGATGTAGGAATTTCATTAGCAGCATCATCAGACTAATTATTATCCCTTGTAGCATTGATAGCTTGCTGGAGTTGTTCTTGTTCATAGTACTTTTGAAAATGTGGTGGCCTATATTATTCCCCTGTAAAATTGAGATCATCATTTAGTGTTGCTTTCCATTCCTCATAGGTGAATTGATGCACTGAAGAGGTTTTATCAGAATCAGCCTCAAAATAAGTATTAGTATCAGTCCCTACCATATGGATAGGTATGATAGGCTCATCAGGTTCTTCAAAGAGTGCTGCAAGATCCAGAGGAATAGGATATGGAAATGTATCTTCATCAGAGCTAGCCTCTAGATTCACTTCTAGAGTGGCATCTTCAATTTCTTTTTTAGGTTCAGGTTCAGGCTTAGGCTCAGGAGCTGACACAAATTTCTTGGCCCCCAAATGAAATGGAGTCTTTTTTAAAGCCTAAGCCACTAGTATCCTTCATACGGTGGCCTATAGCTTTAATATGTTTTAGTAAGACATTATCATTATTTCCTATAGGACCACTCCCCTTATAACCAAATCACTTCATGATTTTGAAAGCCTCACTATATGGTTCTTACTCTAAATCTGAAAGTGGAGTAGTTGTTTTAGCTTTTTCTTTTCCCTTGTAGAGCCAAGCTTTGATAGCTCTTTCTTCATCATCATCTTCTAAAGGTATAGAGGTCCTAACAAAAGAACCATCATAAACTATTTGGGGAGGAGCATTAGAAGGTTTTTTGTCCTTAGATGGTCTCCCATAAGAATGTGGAGATAGAGGTAGAGCAGCCAGTGATAGCACAGGTTCCATTCAGTATTCTCCCATGCCTGTATCCTTAAGTCTCAAAGTTTGTTCCATTTCTTTCAGCTTAGCATCATAAAACTTAGTGGATTCTCTATTTGCTAGAACAAAGCTATCTACGGTTTAAACAAGAGTGTTGCAAGAGAAATTGGTATTTGCAGGTACAGTGACTTCCGCCCCATGGAATGGGAACTTAATGCATTGATGAGACATGGATGGAACAACCTGCATCTCATGAATCCAAGGCCTACACAACAAGATACTGTAGGCAAGAGGAATATCAAGCACTTGGAAAGTAACATCTCTCTCAATAGAACCTACATGGATAGGTAGCACAACTAAACCTTGGGACTTGCATTCTTCCTCATCATAAGCTTTGATGGTAATCTTTTTGTGAGGCTCTATACAATTCTCATCATAACCTAGCTGAGTGAGTAGTTTAGCAGAACAGATATTAAGACCGGCACCATTATCTATGAGCACTCGATGGATGCACTTAGGACCTATCATGTCCTCTATATGCAAGGGAGCGTTATGTGGGTGACTCAAAGAGTGGTCATATTCTTTAAAGAAGGATAGATAGTGAGGTGAAGTCAAATGACCCACCATATATTGGAACTGGTTGAGATCAAGATCCTAGGGAACATTTGCCTCAGCAAGGGCCTTATCCAAAATCTTCCTGTGAGTAGGTGAGATTTTCAACAACTCAAAGATGGTAATCTGAGCATTGGTTCACTGGAGTTGATCTAAAATGCTAAAACTAGCCGAGTTAGCTGTAGGAACATATTTCATATTTTTTTTGGCGGGGCCAACAATAGTGTTATCCATAATTTTCTTCGGAGTGAATGCGGGAGTATCAGGTCTCTTATCTACTATTTTCTTTGGAGCAGACATGGAAGCATCGAGACCTTTCAAAAAAACTCTTCCTTGTGATTGAGTGACAATATTAGCATAGTCTTGAGATTGTTTAGATTCAGACAAATGAGATGCAGAGCTATGCAAGATAAAAGGAGTCTTGGATTTGGGAGCATCGCCACTCCCTTTAGAAGTGATCATGTCACAATACTCTCTCTCAATAGGTATGATCATACCAATAACATTATCATTATTAGTGTATGTGTAGTTGACTTTAGCATTGGTATTCTTGGTGTTTGAAGACTCACCCTTCTCATGAGGAGGGAAGGGATCCTTAAAAGCTTGGTGATCCGAATTCTTATTATGGTTCTCCACAAGGATGTCACCATTATCAATGAGATCTTGACCTTTATGCTTCATTTGGAGACAAGTAGAAGTCTTATGACCAATGTTCAGGTGATAGTCATAGTAAGCATTATCATTCCACCAATGAGGCCATGGTTGTGGGTCATATTTATGCTTTTCTAAAGGAGTAAGAACTTGACCATCTATAAGAGTTTTATAGACCACATCAAGAGGCTCTCCCAAAGAGGTGAAATCACACTTAGGTCGAGAGGCCCAAGGTTTGTTCCTAGCAAATCGTGAAGTTTTTTGATTATCCGTTGTGGTCTTTTTGACAACCTTAGCCACTTGTATACTGGAAGTAATATTAAAAGTAGGATTTGAAGGCTTTGCAATAACATTATCCACCACTCCATCATTTACTACATCTCTATTCTTATTGGTAGTCTTTCCTTTATCCTTGTTTGTGGAGAATCCTTGTTTATTGTCCTTATTCAAAGTTAATTCTCCCTTCTTGATCATAAAGGCCTCTATCTGTATTGCTTGTTTGATCATACTATCAAAAGTGAGAGGACCTTGTAGTTGTACATGGTAGCCAAAGTCTAGGACAAGATTGTCCAAGAAAATGTTGACTCTCTTAGAGTCTGGTAGCTTATGAGGACACTTCGTACATAATTGTCTCCACCTTTGGAGAAATGTTAGGAAAGATTCTCCTTGTCGCTATTTTAAGTTGCAAAGATCCTGAATGTTGATCAGATGTTGAATATTATGTGAGTAGTGTTGGAGAAAAATATTAGCCATTTCATAAAAAGTGTTAATACCAGTAGGCAATATAGAGAACCATTCCATAGCTGGTCCACCCAAACTATGAGGAAACAAGTGCATAAGATATGTCTAATCGTGCATGAATTCCATAGACAATACACTAAACTCCCTTAAGTGATCTTGGGGATCGGTTGTACCCAAGTATTTGTCATATTTAGGGAGTTATACACCTCTGGGAAAAGGTGGCATATGAAGACTTCTATCTTAAGGGAAAGGACAAATACTTTCCATCGTAAATTGTTGAGCAGGTTTGTCCCTTTTCTTCGCAAGTTGAATAATTTGATTTTGCATGTCTTGGATCATCTTTTGCAACTTTTCTGTCTCAGTCTCTTCTTCCTTAGCTATGAGTGTTTCAACTTGATAGTCTCGGGGTAACTTGGCCCCTTGTTTAGCTAACTCAAGGAAGTACTTTTCTTTCTCCTCTAGGAGAAGTATCTCCATCATCTTAATGAGACCTTTATTAGCTTTGGTAGCATCTATATCTTGTTGAGTTATCACTTCATTTTCATTTCCAAAAAATCTCATAAATACTTGGAATCGGATCTTGTTGCTGATCATCTTGGTTTTGATCATATGGAGGAGGATGATAGAAATATGCGGGTTGTCAATCGCCTTGAGGCTTGTTTCAAGATTGATCATCATTGTGGGACTGATTTTTGTCTTGTTGAGATTGAACATGAGGCTGCTCATTCTAAGGTTGAGTAGGACATGGGTCATTAGAGGTTTGACCATGATATTGATTATTTTGAGATTGATCAAAGGTTTGAATATACTTTCCCAGTTGGAAATCAAATGAATCTCCCATCTTGTCGTAGACTTGCGTAGTATATGAAGCCTTAGAAAATTGATGTGAATGAGATTGAAAAGGTGTAGATAAGGTAACTTTTGGTGAATGAATAGGATCAAAAGATTTAGTAAAGTCAGGTGGGAAGATATCTTGATCGGTGTCAACAATATCACTCGATTCACTGATAGAACTATTCTCAGTAGGATCAATAGGTATGATAATGCGATTAGTTCGAGGAAGAGGTCTTCCAAAGTTGTGAAATAATGAGTTGTTTTGGAAGTATGGGATGTCTTGGTCTTGAAATGAGAAACCAAGTTGTGACTCAAAAAATTGACTAAAGGACTCCTGAAACACTAGAGGTGATGGTTGAGACGGGCTATCTTTTGAAGAACTCAATGAGGAATTCAAGGATATCTCACAAAGTTCAAAATTTTCAATAGATTTAGGATGATTTATCTCTTGACTAGGAGGTTTGCTTCTACCTTGATCAGGATTCTGAATGGGATAAGTCTTGCCAGTTCTAGTCATGATAGTCATAGACAAAGATGAGATGAGAGAGGACTCAGGATAAAGCAAGACTCAGTCTGTAAGAACAGTGCAAAGGAGATAAAGGCTAGAACAACCAAGATGTGAGATGAACCTGGTATGAATCATAAAAGGAGGTGGCTAGAATAGTCGAGATAAGACTATCGCAACACAAGATACAAAAGGCATAAAGAGATGAGGTAAACCAATGAGAGATGACATGAGTCAAAGAAAAGATCGATCAATTCCTAACTCAAAACAACCAGTTTCTAATAGTGACCAACATGAAAGCAGAAAAATAGAGCTCAGACAAAAAGCAGATCAGATAAAAAGTCAAGCAGTTAATGGCAAACAGGTCTCTATTTTTGCAAATTGGACTACAGTCTTGCATGAGAGAGTACTAGGTCATGTGAGAGAACACCAACCTTTGCACGAGGGAACAAAGTATTGCATTAGAAAGTGCTCTAAAGAGTAAAACTTCATGCAGAAAGGGCTAAAATTTAACAATTTGACATAATTTTTGAGGTTAAAAATGAATTTTGAGGTACAACCTGAATTGATGTCTGATAGAAAATCCAGTTTCCTGACAGGTTTGAAGAATAGTTTAACCAAAAATCTTGTTTTGGGATTTCAAGCATTTGTTTAAAGACACAAAGGTTCAAATCAAGTAGTTGTGATACAAGAAGCAGTCCTTAAAAGACCTATCAAGGACAAAGCAACTTGATAGCATCAGGGGAGTCTTTGTTTGATAATGATTGGACAATGTTTAAGACTCGATAACAAACACATAGCTTATTCCTACCAAAAAAATGGTGAGAAGACAAAACCTTTGCCCCATTGCTTATAAGCATACATGCACCTCACACAGCCGTTTCATCCCCTAGAGGGCGCCCGTGTTTTTGGTGTTTCCAAGGACTCAATCATGTACATTCAAAGGTTACCCTTGTACTAGGGGCCAGTGTCGCAACCACCTTCAAGTGTCCTGGTGTATGGCTATGATGGTAATCTACAAGAAATATTCTTCCCCCTCCTTGCACAAAGATTATGATTCCTTTCAGAGGTGAATCGGGTAGGCCACTATCTAAGGAAAGTTTTTAATAGGATTCCATTCATGCTAACCTATGGTGCCCCTCATACAGGGTTAACACCTCGCAACCACACCAAAACTTGAAAGACATGCACCCTCACAAGCAGGGCTAGGAGTGGCGCCACTCAGTATAACAGACGGAGCCTCCTCAAGATGATAGTCAAAGTCTTGAGAAGGAAGCTAACATGGTTTTGGAGTCTTTAGAATAAAAAAAAAGTTCTTTATTAGAGTGAGGTAGAATCACCGACGATAGGTGTGTACTCACTTGGGTCATTTCTTGAGGTTCAACTTCCAGCATGCCCTCTAAAGGTGACATTGGACTGGGTTTAGATTTGAGGGTCAGATTTTTTGATTCTCCCAAAGGGAGAAGAGCATACTTCTCTATCCCATTTCCTCATCCAAAAACATCAAGAAGATTCATCACTGAGTTAGTTTCACTCCACCACAACTACAAGCTTTTGGGTTTCTATTTCTCTCAAAGAGAGAAGAGCATAATTCCCTTGCGAGTAGAAGTGTAAAGATTCACTACCTTTCTCCACTTCCCTAAGAATTTGTCATATTAGTAAGATCATTAGGATTTTGGGTTCATTCATGGTCATCACCTCCATGTAATGAAGAGCCAAATTCCCTACTCACTATCAAAATCCTCAAGAAATTCCCTACTCACTAGCAGAAAACTATTACGCTATGAAAATAACAGAGAAATAATAAACAATAGAAATCTGAAATGGGAAAGACAAAAACTTAAAAATTTTAACCCATTGTATCCAAATCTCATGCAAGGAAGTACTCCATAGCGCATGAGAAAGTACAGGGAACCATGCGAGGATGCATCAGCTCACACGAGAGAGTGCTATAGGATACAAAACTTCACACAACATGCTCTGGATTCTCACATGAGAATCTGTACATAGACAGTATAGACGCACGACAGAGCTTAAATTTATTGTTAGAAAAAAATGAGAATGAGGCCAAAAATTGATCTTTTTGCCCCACAGTGGGCGCCAAAATGTATGTGATGGAATGTGGACCTCAAATTCAACTACACACACAACATGGTCATTACTCACATGATCGAATTACAAGAGAGAGTATGAATTACTCAATCTGAAATTCATCGTGAAGTGACCTGTTGCCTCCTATGTAGAGGGGGTGTTTAATTACTCTCAAATTGGAGAGCCAACAACCATAAGACCGATTCTACAATGGAGGATTTTCAAAAGCTATGATGAGGAGGAAAAAACTGAATTTAAGCTAGAATGAGTGCAATTTAATCTAAGACACTTTGAAAGAAATATGATACTAATCTAGATAACTTGAAAAGAAATATGAAGTGCAATTTAATCTAAAGAAATTTGAAGAAAATATGAGATTAGACTAAACTATGAGTAAAATAAACAAACTAAATATGATAGATATGCAATACTTAACTAAATGAAATTATAATAAAATGCAATTAAAAGCTTTGAAATTGAGACACAAACATATTATAGTTTAATTACTCTCCAAAAAATTCCCCTTTGAATGAAGAAAAGAGGCTCATTAAATAGAAAAGCCCAGGAAGAGAATGAAGGGGTTCTTGATTTGAAACTCCTGACTCTTCATTCCCATTTGAGACAAAAAAGCATTGAATTACTTAATTAAAAGAATGGAATTTACCACATAGGGGACTTTTCGAATATCTTGAATTATTAATTCAAAAATGAGTGTCCATTCAAATAACAAGTAATTATTAATTCCTTTTTATGGGTAATTAGCTAAAGGGGGTAGATTTTAATTTAATTCCAAGTACTTAGGACTTTAGGATTAAATTAATTTATCATAGGGGTAATTTAGCTAATAAAAGTCAAAAACTTTAGGAAATATTTTTAATATTTGATTAATGCAAGTTAGGGTTTTTGCAATTGACATCAAGTTGAATTAAGTTAGGTAGGAGAGAGAAAATTGCCTAGGGAGCTATGAGTTTTGGAGATATAAAATTGATGAAAAATCACCATAATCGATTGAATTTATTAGGTGCCAATTTTAGGGTATTACAATTCTTATAGCTCGTTTTCTCCCAATTTTACCTTGAGCTAATCCTCATGGAAATGATTCATGCTTACATCCTCAACATGTAACTGTGGAGAGATTTTTAATGAAATTGTATAGATTTCATACAAGCATTTTGAATAGTGGAGTGCTGAGGGTGGCTATGTTGGATCCATACCCTTGGCTGTATAGAGTATGGTACCCACACACTCTCCCCATTCTTTTGGCAGTGTAATTAAATGGTGGGTAAGATGGTGCAGTCGGTTATGCTACTTTCTAGACCTTCAAAAAACTCCTACGAGGGGCTCATATTATTGGCATTACATTCTAATCAGATTGTGCAATAGTTGAATGTTGAAGGGCCTGCATTGGGTAGTTTTTCAATCATATTGTCATTCTTATCAACTGTGTTTGGGGTTGTAGCTATATTTTATCCCTATAAAGGGAAAGCAGTTCATGTGTTTTCTCTCTAAAGGACCACTTCTTTGATGGTGTTTTTCGCTATTGTTGTGACTGTCACTTTTCTAGCTATAGGCTCTAAGTTTCATGTTCAATGCTTATACCAAGGAGAGCTCATAACCTCTTCTTTGACTAGTTTGGCCGCACTCTTGCACATGTTGATTAGTTCTCCTCTATTGAGTTCAACTAATCAAGGTTTGGATCTTATCTTTGGTGCGGCCTACTTGGAAGCTCAGTGGATTGTTGGTCTTTATCAACATGCACACTTCCATTAATTACACTGTTAGCCATTTTATTTGGTGTAGTGAAGGTGTTAATTTATTCTTCTCTATGATGGATCAATGGGTACTTTGTGAGTGGTTCCCAACACACTCCCAACACTGGCTTCCAACAGGATCCTGGTAGGCACGTTTATAAAATGGATCACAGTCTATGCTAGACCATAGAGGAGGTATGAATGGTCTTCACATTTAAATATTAGCTTAAATCATTATGTGGTTTGTGCACAATCAAAATCTCCATCGAATGGTCTAGCTCTGGAAGTTGGCTTACTATTATTGCTTAGACATGGTCAGTGTATTAAGTTCTTTGTTTAGCTCCTTCCTCTCTTTGGCATTACCGTGGTCAGTTTCCTTGTTTTTTAACTAGCAATCATTATTGCAACTAGTACTCTATGCTAGATCCTCCTATCTTGTGTTTCCTTCGTATTTATGTTTTTTTGGCTGATGCGCCAATTTGGAGGAGACATTATTAGCAATCAAATATTTGGCCAGTGTGGAAGATCAGTTTGTTGCTGGTCTTTGTTAGCATATGCAATTAAATCTTGTGCAACTAAATTGACTGATATGGATAAGATGAGTTGGCACTTGGTAGCTGGTCACTTATTATGGACTGTGCATGGTCTTTAAATTAAAGCCTGTATTCTGTAGCTTCTCTCAGATCTATGCAATATCTACTGGATCACTGCTACCAAGTGACATCTAAGAGAGATAATGAGCAATGTGATGCTCTACCCAGTTTTGGTCCACTTTCAATCTAATTGGATCTCCATGATGTGTCCCTTTTCCTTGTATTGGTAGATGTGAAAAATCAAACCGCATTGGAGATTGGTCACACCTATACTACAGTTTCTAATTAAAAGAACCTGCTGGTATCTTTATTAATATTGGGCCAAATTCTTCATTGGTGAAGTGACTGTAAATGAATTCTTATAGCTTGGAACCCATTCAATGATCCATTGCTACTTCAACATGTTGCCAGGCTTCCCAACACGATAAGAACATTTATGGTGACCTTGGAAAAATTGGCTTTTTTTAATCGCAAGGTATTTTATGAGCACCCATTTATTATTTTCTACAATCAAGATATCACCACATAGCTACTTCAAAAAATTATGCTACAGTAAAGCTATTTCTTGAAATTTTTTCCTTTGTAGGATAGATTTACTGAGTTGAAGACACAAGTTGTTTTTTTTTCTCTCTTTGCAAAAGAAACTATCTCAGAAGTGTAAAATTAGTTTGAATCTATTCTCGGGGTGTGTATCTTGCATATCTATCCTTTGTGTACACTTGTACAACATGTCAGACCCTAGGATTGAGTTGTTCACCCCACATAACTATCACACATGGAAGCTCAAAATGATGCAATTGTTGTAATCTTGAGAGCTATGGCAGTTAATGAAAACTAACCAACCCTAGTTCATAAAGGCATTTGAGGAGTTTCTTCATAGAAACAAAATGGATGAGGCAAAAGGGCTCATCAGTCTTCATGTGTCAGATAATATATTGTTTCACATTGCTGAGTGTACAACACCAAAAGAAGTATGCGATAAGCTTGCAGGGTTGTATGGTAAAGTCAACCAATTTAAAATCTTGTAGTTAGAATCTGATCTCACTTCTCTTTCCTCAGATGCATTTCTCTCTACTCAAGATTTTCTTGCAGATTTCAGGTCAATTTTGTCTCAGTTGAAAGGTTGTAGTCATGCCAAAGAAGATAAGGCATATATTTTCTTGATCTTGTCTAAGCTTAGAGGCCTCTTCCAAGTGATTTCCTCTACTTTCTATTCTACTATGGATGCTATGGGAGATGATCATAAGATGCCCTCATTTGATGAATTCTACGATAGATTAACTAGGGAGAAAGCTATTTTTCTTTTATGGATGCTCTACCTAAGAGTCATGCATTGATGGCTCAATCTCCTAAAGGTACGGATAAGTATAAGAAAAAGCCATAGAAAGATTCATCTTCAGGAGGTAAGCCTCCTTATAGGCCTCCCTCTAAGCCTATGGTAGATGATGATCACAATTCTAAGCCTCCTTTTCCTTCTCCTCCTCCTAATTAGGGAGGGTCATCTTCTAAGTATAAGAAGAGACAAGAGAATCCTTCTTTTTAGGGTAGACCTAGGCATAATGACACATCATATACTCTCAGAGGCTAGCATCATTAGAAGGAGCTATGAAGAGGCACAACATTATAGTGCCTAATTATTCTTCCTTGGGAAAAGGACAAGCCTTCTCAGCTAAGGTTTTATGATCTACAAGTTCCAGTTGGATTCCTTATTCTGATGCTTCATATCACATGACTCATTCTATTGATCTCCTTAATTCTCTTTCTAATAGTTCTACTTCACATATTACAGTTGGGAACTCCTCACACACTCTAGTCCTAGGGAAAGATCAGTTAAGATGCATGATGGTAGGATTGATGATGTTCTTTTTGTTCCTAATATTTCATAGAATCTTCTTTCTATCTATCAAATTTTCAATCATGGTGATAGAAAAATTTGTTGAGTTTTCTTCTACTAATGTGACTATTACAGAGATTTAGAATCCTAAAATGGTTATTGCTACAGGCATAGTTGATCATGCAGCCCACTTGTATAGGTTTGATGGATTTAATTCTTCATCAGGATCATCCCTTATTTCTCATACATATTCTACAAGAAAAATTTGGCATGAAAGGTTTGGACATTTGAATTACAAATATCTCCAATAGCTGAGCACATAAAACATGGTCATTGGTCTACCTCAGATCTCTTGTTTAGATGGAGTTTGTTCGGGTTGTGTTTTTGGAAAGAATCATCGATATCCCTTTCCTAAGGGTATGGCCACATGAGCTTAGAATCCCCTTGAGTTGGTGGATAGTGACCTCATGTCATCTCCAAATCCCTCATTTTTAGGGGCCAAGTATTTTCTCACCTTCATTGATGATTTCTCCAGGCGCACATGGGTGTACTTTTTAAAGTACAAGAATGAGGTCCTTCAGCACTTCATGACCTTTCTTGTATTTGTGGAGAAGCAATAAGGACATTCCCTCCAAAAGATCTGTACAGATAATGGGAAGGATTATTTCAATCAAGTAGTCAAGGAATGTTGCTTGCAAACAAACTCACCAGAGACAGGAGAGTTCCTTCTTTTGCTAAAGAGTGCTCGCAGTGACCCTTACATTCACTTAGCAGGATGAGCGTTAGTCATTTTACCTGTATCAGAAAGAAGTCTCTCAAAATAGACAAGGAGAAGAACCAATCTCACCAAAGCGTCCATATAAAAGGAGTTGAGGTATGCATGGCTAGCCAACACATGATGAAGGCTCATACAGATGGACACCCCTCTTAGATAGATTCTTTGGATCATTGGAACTAAACCAACAAACAGAAAGCAAAGAAAAGATCATGCCCCCAGTCTTCACATTTCTCAGTCAAGAAAGACATCTTGGATTCGCTCGAGGGGAAATAATAAAGAAAACAAACAAACAACAAAAGGAAAAGCTCAACATGTTTCAAAGGAACACAAAATTAGTTTTCAGTTTGAGTTTACATTTGTGTTTAAGAGGATTGAAGTTGAATCAGAAGCAAACAACATTCGAAGCCTTGACAGGATAGCGATAGCAAGCAGACACAGTGAGAACAACTGGTGACTGTCATGAGAGATGAAGTCTCAAGAAGATACCAGAGTGCAAACCAAGTATTAGTAGGTGAACATAGTGAGAACCACTGGTGACCGATACAAGGAAGATTCTCAAAAGAGAGAATAAAAGTTGAGTGAAACATCAGTAGGCAAATGCAGTGAGGACCACTAGTGACTAATGCATGAACAAAACTTCAAAAAGTGATAGGAGAATGCCCCCTAGACTAGGGAGGTGCTCCCAAGTGTGAACCAGTTCCAATCCATGAAGAGTGGAGGAAAATGTCAAAGAAAAATGAAGGATAGAGCATGAGCTAGCAAACTAAAGTAGGAAATGAACCCAAAGCAAGAAACAAACTCATGCAGGAAAGTAGTAAAGCAAACTAAAGCAGGAAACTCAGAGCCAAGCAATGTTGAGATGAGATGTAACTTCAGGAAAAGGGAGGTGCGTGTTTACCAGGTTTTCATTACCTTAGCAGAGATTCTATTTTTGCTACCATGATGCTTGTTTGCTAGGTTTTCATCAATGGCACATTTTTCTCTTTCTCAATTTTTTTGTACTTTTCTCTTTTTTTGATTTTTTTTTTGTATTTTTGAATATTTCATTTTTTTTGTATTTTTTTTAATTTTCACTTTTTTTTTGTATTTTTTCAATTTTTCACTTTTTTTGATTATTATTAAGGCACTTGTTTACCAGGTTTTCACTGTGATAATAGATACATCAAAGCGCCTATTTACTAGGTTTTCACTAAGATGATCATTTTTTTTCAGGACATTTTGTAATTTTTAGGATTTTTTGCAATATATCATTTTTTTGGATATTTTTAGGACCGATAAATATGTACATGAGTATGCCGAGAATGTCTCAACTATAGAACTTCTTCAGATGAAGAGTGTTGATAGGCTATTTGAGTTTGTCTCCTTCAGTGGTGGAGAGTCGATAAGCACCGAACCCAAATGCTGCAGTAATGATATATGGACCAAGCCAATTTGGTTAAAATTTCCCTTTCTGGACTCACAGCTACTGATTCTTGGGGTTCTCCCTAAGGACGAGATCACCCACTTGGAACTCTCTTTGTCTGACTTTCTTATTGTAAGCTTTAGACATCCTCTTTTGGTATGCTCTTAGATGATCGAACGCCACCTTCCAATGTTCATCAAGTAACTCAAGCTCTTGAAGCTAGGATATTCTATTATCTTCACTAGTGATGAGGCCCCTCAGAGAGATTTGCAATGTCAGAATCTTGACCTCAATAGGTAATACTGCCTCTGCTCCATAAACCAAGGTGAAGGGAGTGGCCCCCGTTGGTGTTCAGATACTTGTTCTGTAGGCCCACAAAGCCGGATTAATCTGGAGATGGCAATCTCTACTAGATTTATGAACTGTTCGATGGAAGATTTTTAGAATTATCTTATTAGAAGCCTTTGCTTGTCCATTATGTCGAGGATAATAGATAGATGACCAATGCTGAATAATTTTGAATTTGGTGCATAAGTCTATCAGGTCCTTATTTTTGAATTGTCCCCCATTGTCAGTGATAATAGATGCGAGTATACCATATCTGCAAATGATATAGTTCAGTATGAACATAGTAATGGTCTTGCTATCAGCTACAATGAGAGGCATTGCCTCAACCAGCTTGGTAAAGTAATTAGTAGCTATGATGATGAACTTGTGTCCTCTTGAAGAGGAAGGATGTATCTGACCGACCAAGTCGAAGGCCCATTGCTGAAATGGCTAGAAACTGATGAGAGGACTAGGTTCATGAGCAGGGGTATGAATCAGGGCCCCATGAAATTGGCATTGCTTGCAAGTCTTAGCATAGTGAACAAATTCTTTTTCCATGTCTGGCTAGTAATAACCAGGTCTACTAAGTTTTCAGGCTAATGTCAGACCACTAGAATGAGACCCACATATACATTCATGTACCTTAGCTAGCGCACGTTTGGAATCATCGGGTTGTAAGAACCTAAGGAGAGTATCATCTAGACCCCATCTATACAAGTCATTTGCTATGAGGACATACCATGAAGTAGTACAAATTAGGTGATGCTTTTCATTTCGGGTGTAGGTGTCTGGAATGATCTGGTCATGAAGCTAGGAAAAAATATAGTGGTAGTGGGATGAATCATGTCCAATGACTGAACAGATCATCCTAGATTTAGGAATATCATAGGTAGGGTAGTGTAATGGCTCCACCAGGAACTCATGTCTGAAGTCATTTTCTAGCATTTGTAACATTGAAGCAAGAGGGCCATTGCATTAGCTACTTTATTGTCTGCCCTCAAAATCTGCTGGAAAGAAATGTGTGTAAAGTACTGTTTGAGATGATCCACCATCCTTTTGTAAGGTATTAGCTTGTCATCTTTTGTTTGGTAGACATCATTGACTTGATTGATGATTAAAGACAAGTCTCCAATGACCTTGACCTGATCCACATGCCATTCAAGGGCTATCTTCATTCCATTAATGAGAGCTTCATATTTAGCTATGTTGTTTGTGCAAGGAAACAACATTTTATATGCTTTTGGCAATGAGTATCTTTGAGGTGTAACAAACAGAATGCCTATGCCAGATCCTTGCTGAGTGAATGATCTATCAAAGAACATGCTCCGAGATTGATGTGTGAGCAACATGATGGATTCATCTGGGAATTCAATACTCAATAGCTGGTGATCTTTCAAAGGAGCTTCCACTAGCTGATCAACAATTGCTTGTCCCTTAATAGCTTTTCTTTCCACATACTCAATGTCAAATTCACTAAGTATCATCACCCATTTCGCTAATATACCTGTGAGAGAAGCCTTGCTCAACAAGTACTTCAGTGGATCAATTTTTGCAATAAGCTTTGTGGTATGAGCTAGCATATAATGTCAAAACTTATGAGAGGAAAATACCACTACTAAACAAGCCTTATCAATGATAGAATAATTCATTTCATAGGCAACCAATGTTTTGCTGATATAGTATATGGCTCTCACTTTGTTGTTCTAATCTTCTTGAGCTAGGAGAGCACCCAAAGATGTGTTTTTTGCTGAAATGTATAGTATAAACAGCTTCCCATGAATAGAGGCATCAGTATAGGTGGATTAGCAAGATATTTTTTTATTTGAGCAAGTCCCTTGTCACATTCCTCATTCCATTCATAGGTCACATTCTTATGCAAAGTTTTAGTAAATGGTTGTGACTTGTCGGCCAACTTTGAAATGAAGCTCTGGATAGATTGTAGCCTTCCCTGTAATCCCCTCATTTGACTGATATTCTTGGGTGGAGGCATGTCCATAATAGCTTGCACCTTTTCAGTATCAACTTCTATGCCTTTAGCTGAGATGATATAACCCAAGAGTTTCCCAGAGGTAACACCGAAAGCACATTTTTTTGGATTAAGCCCGAGACAGAATTGTTCCATGCAGTCAAGGATGGGACCCAAGTCTATGAGATGAGTTCTTCACTGCATGCTTTTGGCTAAAGTATCATCCACATAATCCTCCATCATTTTATGCATCATATCATGGAAGATAGTAGTGACAGCTCTCTAATATGTTGCTCCAGCATTTTTAAGCCCAAAAGGTATGACATTCTAGCAAAAGCTACCCCAAGTACATGTAAAAGTGGTCTTTTCTTAATCTTCTAGTGCAATTTTGATTTGATTATAGCCAAAAAATCCATCCATTAAGGAATACATCTCATATCCTGTTGTCAGAGTAGGTCCATGCAAAGTTTATTTTCTTGCTCTAAAAGAAGCTCGTGAACTCTTCTTTTTCTTCAGCAGACAATGATTGCGCTAGATGAATAATTTGTGGAGTAGCCTCTATACTGAAATTAACCGACTGTGTTGGTTCAGTCAATACTAATGACCTCTCTTGAAAGTGGGTCAGAAGCATATCAAGTATCTCATCCTTGGGTGCCTCAAAGAGGTTTTCACCCTTGGATATGTCTTTTATTTTTACTATTTTTGGCTCTGATACTGTCACAAAGTCATTTTCACCATCAGAGCATCTATTCTTTCTTCTTTTATTTTTTTGACTGAGATACTTGATATCTGCCTCTGTCATGTTGACACTACTTTCACTAGTGGAGGGCATCATAGGCTCAATAGCATGGAGGTAATAGGCTAGATCATAATCAGTCTAGAATGTTAGGACTTCATTGGATTCAGAAGGGGAGTTATAGTTTATCAGAACAAGATGGCAGAGTAAAAGGGAAGTAGTGATTGGTTCAACTGCGTTCACGGTATAACCCTCAAAAGCATTGACAAGAAAGCCAAGACCTAGAGTGATCTCATCCAAAGGAGTGTTTGAATCCCTATAAGACCTTATATCAGAAGTAGAGGACATGTTAACACTAGTGGTGTCTAATTCATGCGTCCTAGTGCTAGACCCTTCACTTACTTCAAGGAGTCTTTCATACATGTGAACAATATCTATGTCTACATCATAAGTAGCATCAGAAGAAGAGTCAAACTCATATTCATGTGAGTCAGTACTTGATGTAGGAATTTCATTAGCAGTATCATCAGACTCATTATTATCCCTTGTAGCATTGATAGCTTGCTGGAGTTGTTCTTTTTCATGGTAACTTTTAAAATGTGGTGGCCTATATTATTCACCTATAAAATTGGGATCATCAATTAGTGTTTCTTTCCATTCCTCATAGGTGAGTTGATGCATTGAAGAGGTTTTATTAGAATCAAACTTAGAATAAGTATCAGTATCAGTCCCTACCATATGGATAGGTATGATAGGCTCATCAGGTTCTTCAAAGAGTGCTGCAAGATTCTGAGGAATAGGATATGGAAATTTATCTTCATCAGAGCTGGCCTCTGGATTCACTTCTAGAGTGGCATCTTCAATTTCTTGTTCAAGTTCAAGTTTAGGCTCAGGAGCTGACAAAAATTTATTGGTCGCCAAATGAAAGGGATTCTTTTTAAAGCCTAAGCCACTAGTATCTTTTGTGCGGTGGCCTTTAGCTTCAGTAGGTTTTAGTAAGCCATTATCATTCTTTCCTATAGGACCACTCCCCTTATAACTGAAGCACTTCATGATCTTGAAGGCCTCACTCTATGGTTCTTGCTCTAAATCTGAAAGTGGAGTAGTTGTTTTAGTTGTTTCTTTTCCCTTATAGAGCCAAGCTCTAATAGCTCTTTCTTCATCCTCATCTTCTAAAGGTATAGAGGCCCTAACAAAAGTGCCATCATATACTATTTGGGGAGGAGCATTAGAAGGTTTGTTGTCCTCAGATGGTCTCCCATAAGAGTGTGGAGATAGAGGTAGAGCAGCCAGTGGTAGCACAGGTTCCATTTGGTATTCTCCCATGCCTATATCCTTAAGACTCAAAGTTTGTTCCATTTCTTTCAGCTTAGCATCATAAAACTCAGTGGATTCTCTATTTTCTGGAACAAAGCTATCTATGGTTTGTGCAAGAGTGTTGCAAGAGAAATTGGAATTTACAGATATAGTGACTTATGACCCATGGAATGGGAACTTAATGTATTGATGATACATGGATGGAACAACCTGCATCTCATGAATCCAAGGCCTACCCAACAAGAAATTGTAGGCAAGAGGAATATCGAGCAATTGGAAAGTAATATCTCTCACAACAAGACCTACATAGATAGGTAGCACAACTAAGCCTTGGGACTTGCGTTCTTCCTCATCATAAGATTTGATGGTAATCTTTTTGTGAGCGTCTATACAATTCTTATCATAACCTAGCTGAGTGAGCAGTTTAGCGGAATTGATATTAAGACTAGAACCATTGTCTATGAGTACTCGGTGGACGTGCTTAGGACCTATCATGACCTCTATATGAAAGGGAGCATTATGTGGGTGCCTCAAAGAGTGGTCATCTTCTTTAGAGAAGGATAGACAGTGAGGCGAAGTCAAATGTCCCACCATAGATTATAACGGGTTGAGATCAAGATCCTTGGGAATGTTCACCTCAGCAAGGGCCTTATCTAAAATCTACCTATGAGTAGGTGAGATTTTCAACAACCCAAAGATGGTAATTTGAGCATTGGTTCACTGGAGTTGATCTAAAATGCTATAACTCGCTGAGCTAGTTGTAGGAATAGATTTCATGTTGTTGTTGATGGGGTGAACAACAGTCTTATCTATAATTTTCTTTGGAGCAGATGCGGGAGTATTAGGTCTCTTATTTGTAGTTTTCTTTGGAGCAGATGTGGAAGCATCAGGACCTTTCAAAACAACTCTTCCTCGCGATCAAGTGACAACATTAGAAAAGTCTTGAGATTGTTCAGATTTAGAAGAACAAGATGCAGAGCTACGAAAGATAAAAAGGAGTCTTGGATTTGGGAGCATCACCACTCCCTTTAGAAGTGATCACGTCACAATACTCTATCTTGACAGGTTCGATCATACCAATAACATTGTCATTATTTGTTTACGTGTAGTTGACTTTAGCATTGCTATTCTTGGCGTTTGAAGACTCACCCTTCTCATGAGGATGGAAGGGATCCTTAAAAGCTTGGTGATCCAAATTCTTATTATGGTTCTCCACAAGGATGTCATCGTTATCAATGAGATCTTGAACTTTATGCTTCAGTTGGAGATAAGTAGAAGTCTTATGACCAATATTCTGGTGATAGTCACAGTAAGCATTATCATTCCACCAATGAGGCCGTGGTTGTGGGTCATAAGTACACTTTTCTAAAGGAGTAAGAACCTGACCTTGCATAAGATTTTTATAGACCACATCAAGAGGCTCTCCCAAAGAGGTGAAATCATGCTTAGGTCGAGAGGCCCAAGGTTTGTTCCTAGCAAATCGTGAAGTTTGTTGATTATCCGTTGTGGTCTTTTCGACAGCTTTAGCTGCTTGTATACTAGAAGTAAGATTAAAAGTAGGCTTTGAAGGCTTCACAATAACATTATCCACCACTCCATCATTTACTACATCTCTATTCTTATTGGTAGTGTTTCCTTTATCCCTGTTTGTGGAGAATCCTTGTTTATTGTCCTTATTAAAAGTTAATTCTCCCTTCTTCATCATAAAGGCCTCTATTTGTACTACTTGTTTTATCATACTATCAAAAGTGAGAGGACCTTGCAGTTGTACTTGGTATCTGAAGTCTAGGAAAAGATTGTCCAGGAAAATGTCGAGTCTCTCAGACTCTGGTAGCTTATGAGGACACTTCGTACATAATTGTCTCCACCTTTGGAGAAATGTTAGGAAAAATTCTCCTTGTTGCTGTTTTAAGTTGGAAAGATCCTGAATGTTGACGAGATGCTGAATATTATGCGAGTAGTGCTAGATAAAAAGATTAGCCATTTCGTCAACAGTTTTAATACTAGTAGGAATTCTAGAGAACCATTCCATAGCTGGTCCACCCAAACTACGAGGAAACAAGCGCATAAGATATGTCTGATCGTGGATGAATTCCATAGACAATGTACCAAACTCCCTTAAGTGATCTTGGGGATCGGTTGTACCCAATTATTTGTCATACTTAGGGAGTTCTACACCTCTGGGAAAAGGTGGCATATGAAGACTTTTGTCAAAAGGGAAAGGAAAAATACTTTCCATTGTAAATTATTGAGCAGGTTTGTCCCTATTCTTTGCAAGTTGACTAATCTGATTTTGCATGTCTTGTACCATCTTTGCAACTTTTCTATCTCAGTCTCTTCTTCCTTAGCTATGAGTTTTTGAACTTGATAGTCTTGGGGTAACTTGGCCCCTTGTTTAGCTAACTCAAGGAAGTACTTTTCTTTCTCATCTAGGAGAAGTATCTCCATCATCTTAATGAGACCTTTATTAGCTTTGGTAGCGTCTATATCTTGTTGAGTTATCACCTCATTTTCATTCACATGAATCTCATAAATACTTGGAATCAGATCTTGTTGTTGATCATCTTGGTTTTGATCGTATGGAGGAGGACCATAGAAATATGCGGGTTGTCGATCGCCTTGAGGCTTGTTTCGAGATTGATCATCATTGTGGGATTTATTTTGGTCTTGTTGAGATTGAACTTGAGGCTGCTCATTCTGAGGTTGAGAAGGATGTGGGTCATTAGAGGTTTGACCATGATATTGGTTGTTTTGAGATTGATCAAAGGTTTGACTATACTTGCCCGATTGGAAATCAAATGAATCTCCCATCTTGTCATAGACTTGCGTAGTATATGAAGACTTAGCCAAGTGATGTGAACGAGATCGAAAAGGTGCATATAAGGTAACTTTTGGTGAATGAATATGATCAAAAGATTTAATAAAGTTAGGTGGGAAGATATCTTGATCATTGTCAACAATATCACTTGGCTCACTGATAGAACTATTCTCAGTAGGATCAACATGTACGATAATAGGATTAGTCCGAGGAAGAGGTCTTCCAAAGTTGTGAAACAATGAGTTATTTTGGAAGTATGAGTTGTCTTGGTCTTGAAATGAGAAACCAGGTTGCAACTCAAACAAAAGATTAAAACACTCCTAAAACACTAGAGGTGATGGTTGAGATGGGCTATCTTTTGAAGAACTCAATGAGGAATTCATGGATATCTCACAAAGTTTAGATTTCACAACAGATTCAGGATGATTTATCTCTTGATTAGGAGGTTTGCTTCTACCTTGATCAGGATTTTGAATGGGATAAGTCTTGCCACTTCTAGTTGTGACAGTCATAGATGAAGATGAAATGAGAGAGGACTCGGGATAAAGCTAGACTCAGTCTCTAAGAACAACACAAAGGAGATAAAGGCTAGAACAACCAAGATGCAAGATGAACTTGGTATGAATCATAAAAGGAGGTGGCTAGAACAATCGAGATAAGACTATCACAACACAAGATACAAAAGGCATAAAGAGATGAGGTAAACCAACAAGAGACAACACGGGTCAAAGCAAAGATCGATCGATTCCTAACTCAAAACAACCAGTTTCTGATAGTGAATGATAGGAAAGTATAAAAATAGACCTCAAACAAAAAGCAGATCAGATAAAAAGTCAAGCAGTTAATGGCAAACAGGTCTCTATTTTTGCAAACTAGACTACAGTCTCACATGAGAGAGTATGAGGCCGCACAAGAGAACACCAACCTTCACATGAGATAACAAAGTCTCATGCAAGAAATTGCTCTGAAGAGTAAAACTTTGCGTGGGAAAAGGCTAAAATCTGACAATCTGACATAGTTTTCAAGGTTAAAGTTGAATTTTGAGGTACAGCCTGAATTGATGTCTGAGAAAAAATCTAGTTTCCTGACAGGTTTGAAGAATAGTTTAACCAACAATCTCATTTTGGGATTTCAAGCATTCGATTAAAGACACAAAGGTTCAAATCAAGTAGTTTTGATACAAGAAGCAGTCATTAAAAAACCTATCAAGGACAAAGCAACTTGATAGCATCAGGGGAGTCTTTGTTTGATAATGATTGGACAATGTTTAAGACTTGATAACAAACACATAGCTTAGTCCTACAAAAAAAATGGTGAGAAGACAAAACCTTTGCCCCATTGCTTATGCGCATACGTGCACCTCACACAGCCGTGTCACCCCCTAGAGGGCGTCCATGTTTTTAGTGTTTCCAAGGACTCAATAGTGTACATTCAAAGGTTACCCTTGTAGCAGGGGCCAGTGTCACAACCACCTTCAAGCATCCAGGTGTATGCCTATGATGGGAATCTATGGGAGAGATTCTTCCCCCTCCCTACACAAAGATTATCACTCCTTTTGGAGGTGAACTGGGTATGCCACTAGCTAAGGAAATATTTTAATAGGCTTTTGTTCATGCTAACCTTTAGTGCCCCTGATACAAGGTTGAGGCCTCACAACCACACCAACACCCAAAAGTCATACACCCCTGTAAGTAGGGCTAGGAGTGGCGCTGCTCAGTATAATAGATGGAGCCTCCTCAAGATGATAGTCAAAGTCTTGAGAAGGAAGCTAACATGGTTTTGGAGTCTTTAGACTCAACAAAACATTCTTTATTAGAGTGAGGCAGAATCATCGGCGATAGATGCATACTCACTTGGGTCATCCTTGGAGGTTCAACTTCCGGTAGGCCCTCTAAAGGTGACACTGGACTTGGTTTAGATTCAAGGGTTAGATTTTCTGATTCTCCCAAAGGGAGAAGAGCATACTTCTCTATCCCGTTTCCTCACCCAAACCCATCAAGAAGATTCATCATCGATTTAGTTTCACTCCACCACAACTACAAGATTTTGGGTTTCTATTTCTCTCAAAGAGAGAAGAGCATAATCCCCTAGTGAGTAGAAGCGTAAAGATTCACTACCTTTCTCCACTTCCCTAAGAATTTTTGATATTAGTAAGATCATTAGGATTTTGGGTTCATTCAAGGTCATCACCTCCATGTAATGAAGAGCCAAATTCCCTACTCACTATCAAAATCCTCAAGAAATTTTAATGGAGCCCTATTTAGACTGTGAATGAAAGCAAGAAACAAACACAACATTTTAGCAAGTCTTTGACTTGTAATACCCCAAAATTGGCACCTATTTAATTTCATCAATTTTGGTGCATTATCTCGATTTTACATCACCAAATTCCTAGTTCCCTAGGCAATTTTCTCTCTCCTACTTGACTTAATTTGACTTGATGTCAATTGCAAAGACCATAAATTGCAATAATCAAATATTAATATTAATTCCTAAAGTCCTTGACTTTAATTAGCTAAATTACCTCTATGATAATTTAATTTAGTTCTAAAGTCCTAAGCACTTTGAATTAAATTAAAATCTACCCGTTTGGCTAATTAACCTTAAAAAGGAATTAATAAATATTTAGTTAATTGAATGGACACCTCTTTATTTGAATTTAATAATTCAAATTACTCGAAAGGTCACTCCCCACATGTGGCAAATTTCATTCTTTTAATTAAATAATTCATACCTTTTTGTCTCAAAGGGGAATGAAGAGTTAGGAGTTTCAAATCAAGAAACTCTTCATTCCTCTCTGGGCTTCTCTATTTAATGAACCTCTTTTTCTCATTCAAGAGAGAGCAATTTTTGAGAGCATCTACACTATAGGCATTTTTTAGTCTCATTTGATTCATTGTTTTCAAAGATTTTTATTGCATTTATTAGATTAATATCTCATTATTAGTATAATCTTTGCATCACATTTTAGACTAAATTTGCTTATTTGTTCTTAGTTTAATATCATATTTGTTTCAAGTTCTTAGATTAAGTTGCATCTCATCTTTATTTTCAAGCTCTTAGATTAATTGCATCCTCATTCTTAGATTAAATTGCACTTCATCTTAGATTAATTTTATCTTGCTCATCTTTATTGCTTCTTGGAAATCCTCCATTGTTGAATTGGTCTCCCAGCTGTTGGCTCTCATTCTGAGAGTATTCAAACACCCCATTCACATAGGAGGCAACAGGTCGCCTCACCATGGAATTTGGATTGAGTTCTTCATACTCTCTCTCGAATTCTATCATGTGAATAATGACCATGTTGTGTTGTTCCTGATTTAGAGGTCACATTCAGTCACATACATTTTGGCACCCACCGTGGGGCTGAAAAGATTAATTTCTGGCCTCATTCTTGATTGGTTTTTCAATTTTAGTGTTGGTTCCAGGGCTTGTATGGCCATGTATAGTTTGGAAACCCTATAATATAGTAATGGATGGATATAATGATGAATCCTTTTTCTCATGATTTTGGTTTGGTTCATTTTTATAAAGAAATGAATAAATTATGATCATTTTGGTGAATGTGGATATTTGCAGATTTGAAATTTTTTGTATTTAGTCAGATTGAAACATCTAGTACAGAAAAATTGTGAAGTATCAGGACCTATAATAATATTAATTGGAAAGATATGTGAATTAGCTTTCATTTCCTTTTGGTTTGAATCATTTTTATGTAGATTTGTGAAAGTTATGGTCATTTGAGTGAAAACTGGTTTTTAACAATCTGCATTGGAGTTGCAGGAAATGATTTGCTCTTAGAAAATGATTTATGAATGGAAAAAATAAATGGATTACATATTTGGAAATGAGATTCATTAATAGTTACTGTGAAATTGGTTTGGTTTCATTTGGATTGTTTTTGAAAAATATATGTGATTCCCTAGGCAGGGTTTGGTGTTTGAAATCTGATTTATGACAGAAAAATTACAATCTGAAAAGGTTATTGGTTTACAAACCAAATGGAATAATAAGACCTTGTAATTTTGGGATATGGTAGTTCTTGATGTTGGCTAAAAAATTTATTTTTTCCAAAAATTTTAATATTGTGATTTTATGGGTCAAATAAATCAATCTTTAAAGACTGTCTTGAAGACAACAATGTTACATATGTTAAATCAAACTCCTAACAATTGATTTTCATATCTAACCATCTTAGGGTTTTTATAAGTTAGATATACATTGCATATCTTGTTTTCTTGTTTTATTGTCTTGTTCATTTGAAGGTTCATGGTTTGCTTTCATGGAAAATGTTTAAAACAAACAAAAAAAAAAGGTAAAATCTACTAAGTGCATTGTGTTGGACTTGAAGTATTTTGTTACATCTCTACAACATTTGGATTTTGGAAATAAGAATGAAGCTCTCATGTGTTTGGCTTGAGTGTTTACATGCTTTCATATAACACATTTCAATTGATGCTCTTAATGGAAAATGAATGAACATAGATTTTCTTTCATACAAGTTTGTGTAAGTGAATGCTTGTGTTTACACCTTAAGTAATTCTTGGTTCCAATATCAAAAATCTCATTGAGTAATTTAGGGCATGGATTCATTCCTTGTTTACATGAAGAGTTAAATGCACCACTTTGTGGAATCACTTCATGTTTACTTGGAAAGTTAAATATTCCATGGTTCAAACCCTTTTGCGCTTGTGAGTAGTATTGATAAGCAATCTTAGAGTAATTTTGATTGATCTTGTTAGCTAAATTGGGTTGTTGGACTCGCTTATTTCTAATTGCCCCTCATTACCACCCTTTGGATGCAAGGTCAGCATTCACACATAGGGGAGGGGTCTACTTGAAAAGAGCGTTAAGTGTTCCACAAAGTTTCTCCTTTTTTAGGTTTTCTTGATCTCATTAGTTTTTTAAGGTGTGGACTCGCTTTGAGTTTGTGTGAGGAGTTAAATGTTCCACTTTTGGACTCACTTTGAGTTTGTGTGAGGAGTTAAATGTTCCACCTTGTGGACTCACTTCACACTCACTTGAAGAGTTAAATGTTCTACTTTTTGGACTCACTTCACATTTACTTGAAGAGTTAAGTGTTCCACCTTTAGTGCTTTAAATACTTTTGATAGTGAATTACTTACTTTTTTATTTTTAGAAGGCCTGCTTGGGGATTTCATCACCTCAAGGGATGACCTTAACTCCTATGTTCCAGCGGAGTATAAATAGCGGGTGGTGAATCAAAAGACATCTCTCTTGGGAATGAGTTAGATATCACTCTTGGCTAAGCCTCAAAGAACTTTATACCTTTGAGAAGTGAAGGAGGAGATTTGGGTTACCATCTCTCCCCGGCTGTGTGATTTTGGATTCTTCTCATCTATGGATTTGTGCCTCACGTACCTTGCATATATCAAGGACTCCCTTTAGAAGAGCTATGTATAGCCTTGTAGATAGCTTGCTAGGATGTTGTTGTGTTTTAAGTGCCTGCTAAAACATTCTCAAGAACATACACAAGTAGAGTCCTTAGGGAGTAGAAATACTAAGTCACTATTCCTGTTCATGCACAAGGTTGCTTTGTCCCTTGCCCATTTCTTGAAGAATGTTTTCTTGAACTCCTTGATTATTGTCTTACGTGCTTGATCAATGACATAAATCTGATCTGCCTTTTGTTCATGATCTATTTTTCCATTTTCCTGTCATTTACTGTCAGAAACCAGTTGTTTTGAGTTAGGAATCGATTGATCTTTGCTTTGACTCATGTCATCTCTTGTCGGTTTTCATTATCTCTTTATGCCTCTTGTATCTCGTGTTGCGATAGTCTCACTTCAGCTATTCTAGCCACCTCTTTTGATGATTTGTACTGGATTCATCTCGCATCTTGGCTGTTCTAGCCAGTTATCTCCTTTGCATTGTTCTTTGATATAGAGTCTACCATTATTCTAATCCCTCTCTCATTTCATCTTCATCTATGACTATCACGACTAGAAGTGGCAAGACTTATCCCATTCAAAATACTAACCAAGGTTGAAGTGAACCTCCTAATCAAGAAATAGATCATCCTAAATCTGTTATGAAATCTGAGTGTCATGAGGTATCCTCACATTCCTCCTCGTTCCAAGAGTATTATAATCCATTATTTCAGATATAGTCTGACTTATTATTTCAAGAATATTATAACCTATTGTTTCAACACTAGCAAGGCTCTAAAGGGTCACTTTCTAGAATCAAACCTATCAACTCTTTCAATCTTATTTTCATGTTCTCTCAGAATACTACCAACAAGATGGGAGATCCATTCCACTTGCTAGGGGGAGGTAAATTCAGTGATAGTCATGAGCAATCTCCAAACGACCAAGGTCATGATTAGTCTCAAAATGACAAGAGTTATGATCAATCTCATAATATTCAATATCCGGTCAACATCTAGGACCTTTGCAATTTGAAACACTAACAAGGGGAGCCTCTCCTAACATTTCTCCAGAGATGGAGACAACTATGCATGAAGTATCTGCATGAATTACCTGACTCTAAAAAGATCGATATCTTCGTGGATAATCTTGTCCCAAATTTTGGATACCAAGTACAATTACAAGGTCCCCTCACTTTTGACAATATGATTAGGTGGGCTATGAGGATAGAAGTGTTTATGGTCAGGAAGGGAGGATTGACTTTGAACAAAGACAACAAGCAAGGACATTCTCCCTTGAATAGGGATAAGGATAAGATTGTCAATAGAAACATACATATTATGAATGACGGGGTTGTTGACAATGTGATGCCAAAACCCTCAAAGTCTGTCTTTAATCTCAGCTCTAGTATACGAGTGGTCAAGACCACTGAGAAGGCTATGACAGAAACTCAACTGCCTTCTAGATTTTCTAGAAACAAACCTTGGTTCCCTCAACCCAAAGATCCATTTGTCTTGCGAGGCCTTGTGCCTCCCTCTTGTAACTCCACATAGTCTCCAGCTTGTGCAAATACTATCCCTCAATCTTCTGTGAAGATTGCACTCAAAGGTCCTGAGCCTTTGACATTTGGACCAAAACTATCTATGGATAAAGGCCTCACTAAGGAAAATGTGCCCAAAGATCTCGATCTTGATCAGTTTCAATATACGGTGGGTCATTCGACCTTGCCTCAGCACTTTCCCTTCTCTGAAGAAGGTGATCATTCCTTGAGTCATAATGCTCCCCTACTCACTTGCAATATGCTCCTAGAATCTAGTGATAGCCTTGCTCTGACCAACGGGGAATTTATAGAATCTTATGATGCCAAGCTAAAAGAAATAGAAAAGACCCTAAAGATCAAAGATATTGGCATGGAGGAATATCAGATTGAGTCCATCTTGTCATTGACAACTCTCCCTCCATCTCCACATTTCTATGAGGAACCTTCTAAAGATGGATTTGGTATTAGCTATCAGAGCTATGAGCTTGACCAACCTAGCTGGAACTTGCACTCACATGAAGAAACATAGATTCATCCTATGACATATGAAAGACCTTTGAATAATCAAAATTATGATTTAGACTACTAGAAAGAGTCTTGTCTACCTTCTCAAGTGCTTCAAGAACATGATCTTGGTCCTCACCAGGAGGATTTTATACACTCTACTAAACAGATTTCTACTACTATAGCTACTACTGAATATGTCATTGCCTCTAATGGAACACATATTGATTGGGAGCAACTATTGGATGCTTTCCTTATCTTGGGTATGCCTGAAGGTATGCCTATTCTAGATTGTTCCACCACTTCTACTATTGAACAGACTCCTACTACTACAAACTCCAATGGCACACATACCGATTGGGAGCAACTGTTGGATGCTTCCCTCCTCTTGGGTATGCCTATTCCAGATTACTTTTCTGCTTCTACTACTAAACAAGATCCTGCTGTTGAAGAAACACCTCCTGTGACAGATGATAGCAATGAAGAAAATATGTTTCCTACTATATCTCTAGTTGATTACATGTCAGATGCTACTACAAAGATACCAATTGAAGCTACACACAAATATGCTACTGATGATGATCCTTTCCACCCTCCTGTAGAAATCATTCATATGGCTTCTAGGCCATCTACTCCAAGCTATACTTCTATTGCTCCAACAAATCATGGATATGTAAGATTCCATCCTATTATAGCTTCATGGAATATTGGTAGATCCAGAATTGAAATGGTTCCTATTCATGCAATCTTGCCACCTGAAAGGGGACCTAACTCTTGGAATAGACCATCTTGGTTAGGCTCACATAATATTCCTCCAAACTTATCTGACTCTTCTAGGATGACTCACAATCGACAACGCTCTATGGAAGATTACTTTCTTGATCTATCTAATGCATTCATGAATGATGAGGATGATATTGATATATTTTCACTTGAGCCCATCCCATTGACTTTTCTTCCCCCTTCATCTGCCAGAAAAGTGGCTCGTCCACTTCCATCTCCATCTCTCCACCTAAACCAATCATATAAGCCCTTTTCATCCACAATTCCTGAGTCTTTTGGAAGTAACTTGGATGTACAACATAAAAGAAAAAATAATAAGAATCCACTTATATCTCAAGGTCACCATGTCCCATCTAATTGACATGTGACTCTGAAGAAAGAAAAAAGCAATAGAGGTGTTGAAAAGACCGCAAAGGTCCTCAAAGAGAAGAAGACATTCAAAAGCCATAAAATAAATAAAAAATGGATCTCGAAATCCATCTTACAAGCATTGTCATCAAAAGCACCTCAAAGTAAAGAAGAAAAAGTTCAAAAGCTATGTGGATTCCAAAAAAAGGAAAATCAAAGTTGCCATTCGAGCTTCCAAAATTCTCATGCTTCCCTCCATTCCATCGCCTTTGCCTCTCATACTTTACCCTCTTCACTCCATCTTGCCTTGTCTCAAAGTGCATATCGGCATCTCCTCATTGCTAATGACATGACTAAGAGAAATCTAGAATGTACTCTCCCTAAGCGTTTAGAGCATGGGAAATCTGATAAAGAGTTAAGATGTGTCCACAAGGATGTTTGTGGGTCTCACTTAAGTGATCTTTCCTTGACTATGGATCTCTCGATAGTTGGATACTACTAGTTGGATCTCCTGTTACTGCTACAACATCTAGTTCTAATTCTACAACTTCTCGGTTGCCTACTGCTACAAATACTATGTTCTCAGAGATTCCTACGGAAGGAGAGAAATTCAAAGAGCCTATCAATGCTCTTCATTTGAAGAAGTTCTACACCTGACATTCTCAGTATGCTCATGTACATACTTATTGATCCTAAAAAAATCCTAAAAATTGATATATTGCAAAAAATCCTAAAAATTGCAAAATGTCCTAAAAAAATGATCATCTTAGTGAAAACTTGGCAAACAGGTGCTTTGATGTATCTATTATCTTGGTGAAAACCTAGTAAACAGGCGCCTTGATAATACAAAAAAAATAGAAAATTTCAAAAATACAAAAAAAATAGAAAATGTGAAAAATACAAAAAAAAATAAAAAAAATAAAAAATACAAAAAAATGAAATATTCAAAAAAATACAAAAAAAATCAAAAAAAGAGAAAAGTACAAAAAAATTGAAAAAGAGAAAAATGTGCCATTGATGAAAACTTGGTAAACATGTGTCATGGTAGCAAAAAAAGAATCTCTGCCAAGATGGTGAAAACCTGGTAAACAGGCACCTCTTGTTTCCTGAAGCTGCATCTCATCTCAGCATCGCTTGGCTCTTAGTTTCCTTCCTTTCGTGCTTTAGTTTGTTTTCCCGCTTTCCTGCTTTAGTTTGTTTCCTGCTTTGGTTTGCTAGCTCATGCGCTTGTCTTTGAGTTTTCCTTGACTCTTCATGGATTGGAACTGGTCATACTTGGGTGCATCTCCCTGGTCTAGGGGGCATTGTCCTATCACTTTCGGAAGATTCATTTGTGCATCAGTCACCAGTGTTTTGCACTGTGTCTGCCTATTGATGCCTAGCTACTTTTGAGATCTCTCCTCGAGGATCTCACGTGTATCGGTCGCCAATGGTTCTCACTATGCCTACCTGCTGATACCTAGCTCTTGTTCAACCTCTCTTTTCGGGATCTCCTTCTTACATCAGTCGCCAGTGGTCCTCACTGTGTCTGCCTACTGATGTTTCATTTGTGTTTCATTCACTCTTTTGAGAATCTTCCTTGTATCGGTCACCAGTGGTTCTCACTGCGTTCGCCTGCTGATACTTGGTTCACACTTCGATATCTTCTTGAGACTTTGTCTCTTGTAATGGTCACTAGTGGTTTTCTGCTATGTCTTCCTGTTGTCGCTATCCCATTGAGACTTCGAATGTTGTTCGCTTCCAATTCAACTTCAATCCGCTTGAACACAAATGTGAACTGAAACTAAAACTCTTTGTGTGTTCCTGTGCAGTGTACTGAGCTTTTCTCTTGCTTGTTTTTTTGCTTTATCATTTCCCCTTGAGTGAATCTAAGATGTCTTTCTTGACTGAGAAACACAAAGAATGGGGGCATGATCTTTTCTTTGTTTTTTGCTTGCTGGTTTAGTTCCAATGATCCAAGAAATCTACATAAGAGGGGTGTCCGTATGTAAGAGCCTTCATCTCATATTGGACGGCCATGTGTACCTCGAATCCTTTTATATGGACTCCTTGGTGAGGTTGCTTCTTCTCCTTGTTTGTTTTGAGTGACTTCTTTTGCTACATTTGGAATTGCTAACGCTCGTCTTGCTAAGTGAACGTAGGGGTCACTGCAAGCACTCTTTGGCAAAAGAAAGATAACTCGCATGTTTGGTGTGTTTGTTTGCAAGAGACATTCAGGTCATTCTAGAAAATGTGCTTTGATGCTTATGTTAACTTGCTAAATTAAAAGGAATAGGTGTTCAGGTCATTCTGGCTTCTTGTGCCTTAATGCTTACACCTCATTCCGAAAAATTTAAGACTTATGTCATATTCATATTCTCATGTTGGGGAGAATTGTATGGCATCTTGTGATTGTCCCATGCTTAAATGAACTCAATTATGATAAATACGATGAGTCCAACAGCCGAGTCTGGAGGATTGCATTTGTTCATCATAGGCCTACATTTAGACTTGCATCTTTCATTCTAGGCTTGCATTTGGAGCACTTTCTTGTTGCTCTCTTGATTGCTTTCTTCTGGATCTGCTCATCAAAGGTTATCATCTTTTGTCCTAGTCTCATCTTGGCTACATCCTTTTTCAGGATCGAAATCGAAATCTGACATCTCTAAGTGACTCAAAATTGCGTTTTAAATATTGGACTCCTTCTGGATCGGATGCTTGTGCAGTTAGCCTTCTGGTGTCATCTTCCTGCCAGATCCTCATCTTTGCATCATGTTCTCAAATCTTTGCTTCTTTTCATCAAGTCAACCCTAGTCAAAATTTGGTCAACCATGGTCAACCATGGTCAAACTTGGTCAACAAGACTTTTGCTTTGCTCCGATTCACTTCTGCAGCTTCGCGAATCTAGTCTAATTGCTTTTGCTTTGCAATCTCTTGTTGTTTATCATCCTTCTGACATTTCATCTTTCAATTTCGCTCTCGAAGGGGTAGGATGATTACATCATTTGAATCTTGTCAAATCTATTCTTGAATTAGTCTGATTTGAATCATCAGTCCTCATTGCTAGGGGCATCTTCACGCCTCATATCTTGTCATCTGGAAATCTATCTCTTAGGTATCTGAGCAATCTAACTCAGATCCTCGAGGATCATTCTTTGTTCTGGAGATGGTTCTTGAAATCTATTGGGTATTGGGGCAATCTAACCTTGATTCCTGGGATTCAATCTTCGTTCTAGAGATGACTCTCAAAATCTCTTTTAGACCATTATCTGGGCAATCTAACCTGGGTCTCAGAGGGCTGAGCTTCGTATTGGGGCAATCTAACCCTGATTCTAGAGACAGTCCTAATCTGCATCTAAATCTCACTCTGGGGCATTGGGGCAATCTAATCCCGATTCTTGTCTCTCTCAAGAACCGTTGTCTTCGCAATCTAACTTAGACTTCAAAAAATTCATGCTTTGATCTCCTTTGATCTGTCAGTTCAGACTATTCTTTGAATCAATGCGCTGCTCGCACATCAATTCAAAGAGGGGCAAATGTAATACCCCAAAATTGGCACCTATTTAGTGTCATCAATTTTGGTGCATTATCTTGATTTTACATCACCAAAGTCCTAGTTCCCTAGGCAATTTTCTCTCTCCTACTTGACTTAATTTGACTTGATGTCAATTGCAAAGACCATAAATTGCAATAATCAAATATTAATATTAATTCCTAAAGTCCTTGACTTTAATTAGCTAAATTACCTCTATGATAATTTAATTTAGTTCTAAAGTTCTAAGCACTTTGAATTAAATTAAAATCTACCCCTTTGGCTAATTACCCTTAAAAAGGAATTAATAAATATTTAGTTAATTGAATGGACACCTCTTTATTTGAATTTAATAATTCAAATTACTCAAAAGGTCACTCCCCACATGTGGCAAATTTCATTCTTTTAATTAAATAATTCATACCTTTTTGTCTCAAAGGGGAATGAAGAGTTAGGAGTTTCAAATCAAGAAACTCTTCATTCCTCTCTGGGATTCTCTATTTAATGAACCTCTTTTTCTCATTCAAGAGAGAGCAATTTTTGAGAGCATCTACACTATAGTCATTTTTTAGTCTCATTTGATTCATTGTTTTCAAAGCTTTTTATTGCATTTATTAGATTAATATCTCATTATTAGTATAATCTTTGCATCACATTTTAGACTAAATTTGCTTATTTGTTCTTAGTTTAATATCATATTTGTTTCAAGTTCTTAGATTAAGTTGCATCTCATCTTTATTTTCAAGCTCTTAGATTAATTGCATCCTCATTCTTAGATTAAATTGCACTTCATCTTAGATTAATTTCATCTTGCTCATCTTTATTGCTTCTTGGAAATCCTCCATTGTTGAATTGGTCTCCCCGCTGTTGGCTCTTATTCTGAGAGTATTCAAACACCCCATTCACATAGGAGGCAACAGGTCGCCTCACCATGGAATTTGGATTGAGTTCTTCATACTCTCTCCCAAATTCTATCAAGTGAATAATGACCATGTTGTGTTGTGCCTGATTTAGAGGTCACATTCAGTCACATACATGACTATCATCCTGTAATCAAACCATTAGCATGTTTTATGTTCTTGGTCAAATGTCTTGCATAAAACTATTACGCTGTGAAAATAACAGAGAAATAATAAACAACAACAAACAAGAAACTGTAAGAAATCTAAAATGGGAAAGACAAAAACTTAAAATTTTTAACCCACTGTATCCAAATCTCGCGCAAGGAAGTACTCCATAGTGCGTGAGAAAGTACAGGGAACCGTGCGAGGATGTATCAACTCATGCAAGAGAGTGCTATAGGATATGAAACTTCACACGACACACTCTAGATTCTCATGCGAGAATCCATACACAGACAGTACAGACGCATGACAGAGCTTAAATTTCTTATCAGAAAAAAATGAGAATGAGGCCAGAAATTGATCTTTCTACCCCACGGTGGGTGCCAAAATGTATGTGATGGAATGTGGACCTCAAATCCAACTACATACACAACATGGTCATTACTCACATGATCGAATTACAAGAGAGAGTATGAATTACTCAATCTGAAATTCATTGTGAAGCGACCTATTGCCTCCTATGTAGACGAGGTGTTTAATTACTCTCAGATTAGAGAGCCAACAACCATAAGACCGATTCTACAATGGAGGATTTTCAAAAGCTATGATGATGAGGAAAAAAATTGAATTTAAGCTAGAATGAGTGCAATTTAATCTAAGACACTTTGAAAGAAATATGATACTAATCTAGATAACTTGAAAGGAAATATGAAGTGCAATTTAATCTAAAGAAATTTGAAGGAAATATGAGATTAGACTAAACTATGAGTAAAATAAAAAAACTAAATATGATGGATATGCAATACTTAACTAAATGAAATTATAATAAAATGCAATTAAATGCTTTGAAATTGAAACACAAAAATACTATAGTTCAATTACTCTCCAAAAAATTCCCCTTTGAATGAAGAAAAGAGGCTCATTAAATAGAACAGCCTGGGAAGAGAATGAAGGGGTTCTTGATTTGAAACTTCTGACTTTTCATTCCCATTTGAGACAAAAAAACATTGAATTAATTAATTAAAAGAATGGAATTTGCCACATAGGGGACTTTTCGAATATCTTGAATTATTAATTAAAAAATGAATGTCCATTCAAATAACAAGTAATTATTAATTCCTTTTTATGGGTAATTAGCTAAAGGGGGTAGATTTTAATTTAATTCCAAGTACTTAGGACTTTAGGATTAAATTGATTTATCATAGGGGTAATTTAGCTAATAAAAGTCGAAGACTTTAGGAATTAATTTTAATATTTGATTAAAGAAAATTAGGGTTTTTGCAATTGACATCAAGTCGAATTAAGTCAGGTAGGAGAGAGAAAATTGCCTAGGGAACTATGACTTTTGGAGATGTAAAATTGATGAAAATGCACCATAATCGATTGAATTTATTAGGTGCCAATTTTAGGATATTACAATTCTTATAGCCCGTTTTCTCCCAATTTTACCTTGAGCTAATCCTCATGGCAATGATGCGTGCTTAGATCCTCAACACATAATTGTGGAGAGATTTTTAATGAAATTGTATAGATTTGATACAAGCATTTTTAATAGTGGAGTGTTGAGGGTGGCTGTGTTGGATCCATACCCTTGGCTGTACAGATTATGGTACGCACACGCTCTCCCCATTATTCTGGTAGCGTAATTACATGGTGGGTAAGATGGTGCAGTCGGTTATGCTACTTTCTAGACCTTTAGAAAACTCCTACCAGGGGCTCATACTATTAGCATTACAGTCTAATCAGAGTGCGCAATAGTTGCATGTTGAAGGGCCTGCATTGGGAAGCTTCTCAATCATATTGTCATTCTTATCAACTATGTTTGGGGTTGTAGCTATATTTTATTCCTATAAAGGGAAAGTAGTTCATGTGTTTTCTCTCTAAAGGACCAGTTCTTTGATGGTGTTTTTCACTATTGTTGTGACCGTCACTTTTCTAGCTATAGGCTCTAAATTTCATGTTCAATGCCTATGCCAAGGAGATCTCACAACCTCTTCTTTGACTAGTTTGGCCACACTCCTGCACATGTTGATTAGTTCTCCTCTATTGAGTTCAACTAATCAAGGTTTGGATCTTATCTTTGGTGCGGCTTGCGTGGAAGCTCAATGGATTGGTAGTCTTTATCAACATGCACACTTCCATTAATTGCACTGTCAGCCATTTTATTTGGTGTGGTGAAGGTGTTAATTTATTCTTTTCTACGATGGATCAACGGGTGTTTTGTGAGTGGTTCCCAACACACTCGCAACACTAGCTTGCAGTAGGATCCTGGTAGGCACATTTATAAAATGGATCATAGTCTATGCTAGACCGTAGAGGAGCTATGAATGGTCTTCACATTTAAATATTAGCTTAAATCATTATGTGGTTTGTACACAATCAAACTCTCCATCGAATGGTCTAGCTCTGGATGTTGACTTACTATTATTGCTTAGACATGGTCAGCGTATTAAGTTCTTTTTTTATCTCCTTCCTCTCTTTGGCATTACCATGGTCAGTTTCCTTGTTTTTTAACTGGAAGTCATTATCACAACTAGTCCTCTATGCTAGATCCTCCTATCCCATGTTTCCTTAGTATTTAAGTTTGTTTGGCTGATGCACCAATTTGGAGGAGACATTATTAGCAATCGGATATTTGGCCGGCGTGGAAGATCAATGCGTTGCTGGTCTTTATTAGCATATGCCATGGACTCTTGTGCAAGTAACTTGATTGATATGGATAAGATGAGTTGGCACTTGGTATTTGGTCACTTATAATGGACTGTGCATGGTCTTTAAATTAAAGCCTGTATTCTGTAGCTTCTCTCAGATCTGTGCAATATCTATTGGATCACTACTACAAAGTGACCTCTGAGAGAGATAATGAGCCATGTGATGCTCTACCCAGTTTTTGTCCACTTTCAATCTATGTGGATCTCCATGATGTGTCCCTTTTCCTTGTATTGGTGGATGTGAAAAATCAAACTGCACTGGAGATTGGTCACACATGTACTATAGTTTCTAATTAAAAGAACATGCTGGTATCTTTATTAATATTGGGCCAAATTCTTCAAAAAATTATGCTACAGTAAAGCTATTTCTTGAAAATTTTTCCTTTGTAGGATGGATTTACTGAGTTGAAGACACAAGTTGTTTTTGTTTTCTCTCTTTGCAAAAGAAACTATCTCAAAATTGTAAAATTAGTTTGTATCTATTCTTCGGGGGTGTATCTTGCATATCTATCCTTTGTGTACCCTTGTACAAAATGTCAGATCCTCAGATTGAGTTGTTCACCCCACATAACTATCACACATGGAAGCTCAAAATGATGCAATTGTTGTAATCTTGAGACCTCTGGCAGTTATTGAAAACTGACCAACCCGAGTTCATAAAGGCATTTGAGCAATTTTTTCATAGAAACAAAATGGATGAGGCAAAAGGACTCATCAGTCTTCATGTGTAAGATAATATATTGTTTCACATTGCTGAGTATACTACACCAAAAGAAGTATGGGATAAGCTTGCAGGGTTGTATGGTAAAGTCAACCAATTCAAAATCTTGCAGTTAGAATCTGATCTCACTTCTCTTTCCCCATATGCATTTCCCTCTATTCTAGATTTTCTTGCACAATTCAGGTCAATTTTGTCTTAGTTGAAAGGTTGTAGTCATGCCAAAGAAGATAAAGCATATATTTTCTTGATCTTGTCTAAGCTTAGAGGCCTCTTCTAAGTGATTTCCTCTACTTTCTATTCTACTATGGATGGTATGGGAGACAATCGTAAGATGCCCTCATTTGATGAATTCTATGATAGATTAACTAGGGAGCAAGCCAAGTTAATTTGATGGATGCTCTACCTAAGAGTCATGCATTGATGGCTCAATGTCCTAAAGGCAAGGATAATTATAAGAAAAATCCATAGATAGATTCATCTTCAGGAGGTAAGCCTCCTTATAGGCCTCCCTCTAAGTGTAAGGTAGATAATGATCACAATTTTAAGCCTCCTTTTCCTTCTCCTACTCCTAATTAGGGAGGGTCATCTTCTAAGTATAATAAGAGACAAGAGAATCCTTCTTTTAGGGTAGACCTAGGCATAATGACACATCATATACTCTTAGAGGCTAGCATCATTATGTATCATCTTAAAATGGAAGCACTTCCATGTTAAGAGCATTTAGCCCTCCAAGTAAGTGGTTTAGGGTCATGATTGGCATCTTTGCATTCTCCCTTGTCTTCCACTTCTTCTCTGGACTTGATTTCTTCATGCTAGGTAAAATTAGGGTTAAGGTCTTAAGGACTTTCCTAATTTCCTCTCTTCCATCGCTCCACTTTCTAGGTAGGATTAATAAATGAGACCTCCTTGTCCTTCATCACATCATTCCAAAGATTTTCTGTCTATTCCTGACACTGGGTCCTATTTAGACATCAATTTCTAAGTTTTTAGCATCTCTGGGATCTTTGTTGTAGAACCTGAAAAAATTAGGGTCTGAGGTCAAAGTTGACCTTGACCCTGACCAGGTCAGGGTCAACCTCAACCTTGACCTCCTTGTGCCAGGATTTCAAATTGTCATTTGCTGGTAAATTAGCTTTCAGGATAATTATTTCCCACCTCCGGGTTGGCTGTTTCAGGTTCTGAAACGGTAAATCCTTTAATGGTATTTTTAATCAAGGTATATTTTTGAAAGGTGAGGACCTAATTGGGATTTAATTCTTCAAGGTGACCCATCTAGAGGAGTGTTCCCTAGATCACTATAAAAGGAGCCCTTCCTCTCTCATTTTCTCCATCTCATCCAAGCAATCAAGCTCTCAAGTTCTCAAGGTGATCAAGCAAGCATTCATTCAAGTATTCAAGTCTTCTTCTTCATCCAAGCTCTCCATTAAAGATCAAGGATTCAAGCATTCAAGTTATTGAAGGGATTTGGCTCAAGCATTCAAGATCTATCATTCAAACCCTAGATCTAGCCACCATGGTAGTGTGATCTTCCTTCAAGATCCTTTGCTCATCTTCAAGATCCATATCATTGTTTCCTCAAGGTGGATTTCAAGCATAGAATCATGGAGGTTTGATAATGTTATGTTCAGGCTTTCATATCAATATATTCGATTGCATTCCAAATACATTAGCATATCTATTGAATTGCATAGCTTCATTGTTAGATTCATTTCTACTACTTGCTAGCATTCTCCTATTTCAATTTCAATATTAAGGTTGATTCCAAACCAGGGTTTGACCAAGGCAAAACCCCCCAAACAAACAAAAAAACCATTTTTCTTACAAGCACAGGTGTGGAATCTCATATCTGAGAGTGAATTTGGATACCCTTTTAGGCAATCTTTCAGGATCTGCGAACAGAATCAGAATCGAACTTCAAATAAATAATGTGGTCTTTGACCTTTTAAAAGGTCAAAGTAGACCTGTGTGAATTTGGAAAAAATATTTCTGGGTTTTGTCCTCCTCGACATTTCCAGTCCAAAATAGGTGATAGAATCTTTAGAAAGTTCATACAGAAGCTAGAATTAAGCATTTTCCAAATTTTCCCTAATTCAAGGTTAGTATTTGCACTTCAATTATTTCAGATTTCAAGCTTAATCCAACTATAGGGAAGTATAGGGTTTCTCTCTCTCTTTCATATTCTTCATAGATTGATTCAATTGTGTATTAACCTCTTGGTTGATCAAATTGGATCTCTCCTTTGGGAATTTGGATTTAGGAGTGAATCTTACATTTTCCCCACACACATACACAAATAGTGGTGATTTCAAATTACCACTATTCACATTAGAAGGAGCTATGAAGAGGCACAACATTACAGTGCCTAATTATTCTTCCTTGGGAAAAGGAAAAGCCTTCTCAGCTAAGGTTTTATGAGCTACAAGTTCCATTTGGATTCCTTATTCTGGTGCTTCATATCACATGACTCATTCTATTGATCTCCTTAATTCTCTTTCTGATAGTTCTACTTCACATATTACAGTTGGGAATTCCTCACACATTCTAGTTCTAGGGAAAGATTAGTTAAGATGCATGATGGTAGCAGTGATGATATTCTTTTTCTTCCTAATATTTCACAGAATTTTCTCTCTCTATCAAATTTTCAATCATGGTGATAGAAAAATTTGTTGAGTTTTCTCCTACTAATGTGACTATTACAGAGATTTAGAATCCTAAAATGGTTATTGCTACAAGAATAGTTGATCATGCAGCCCACTTGTATAGGTTTGATGGATTTGATTCTTCATCAAGATCATCCCTTATTTCTCATACATATTCTACAAGAAAAATTTGGCATGAAAGGTTTGGACATCTGAATTACAAATATCTCCAATAGCTAAGCACATAAAACATGGTCATTGGTCTACCTCAGATCTCTTGTTTAGATGGAGTTTTTTTGGGTTGTGTTCTTGGAAAGAATCATCGAGATCCCTTTCCTAAGGGTATGTCCACATGAGCTTAGACTCCCCTTGAGTGGGTGGATAGTGACCTCATGTCATCTCCAAATCCTTCATTTTTAGGGGCCAAGTATCTGCTCACCTTCATTGATGATTTATCCAGGTGCACATGGGTGTACTTTTTAAAGTACAAGAATGAGGTCCTTCAACACTTCATGACCTTTCTTGTATTTGTGGAGAAGCAATAAGGGCATTCCCTCCAAAAGATCTGCATAGATAATGGGAGGGATTATTTCAATCAATAAGTCAAGCAATTCTATCGTACTCAAGGTATTCTTCATTAGCATACAGTTGCATACACTCTTGAAAAAATGGTGTGGCCAAGCGAAAGAATAGAACCTTGCATGAAATAGACAATTGCAAGCTTCAATCTCAGTCCATGGCTCCCTCAGTTTGGGAATAGGCTGTCAATTGTTCCAATTACATTCATAATCATATGCCTCATAAGGAAGTTCTGAATA
>BSBK01005406.1:145000-267500 GCA_027943335.1 Chamaecyparis obtusa
GAAATATGGAGAGTGCAGAGAGAAGGAAGCAAGTTAAGTTTATGTCGACAGCGCAGAGGTAAGAAAATCCAGCATAAGGGGAACGTAAATTTATTCTTTTTCCCTCATTACATGGCTGACAAAGTTAAGTCAGACACAAAAGTAAGTCTTCATCCTTATCATATACTGTTTAGTGACATTGATATGATAATTGTATAATTTAATCATCCAACTTTTTTCTTCATTGATGATCATCTAGATTACATTTCCAAATGCTATTGAGATTCTGTCTTTATGCTATGATTGTTTCCATGGTTACATCAATACCACGCTGCCTATTTAAACCTAACATATCCATTGCTCTCTCCGACTCTTGCCCAAAAGCCTGAACTATTTCTCTCTTGTACACGTACACATAAGAAACAAACAAAAAGAAAGCCACGTTCAAAACCATTAGAACAGCCAAGAATGCATAATAGTAATCCAGATGTGATGCATTTGTATTACTGACAATCCATCCTTTGTGACCTCCTCGTCCGGTAAAGTCACTTACTGCTGTAATAAAAAAACTACTGGCAAAGGCGCCCAGGCCATTAGAGCTTGTGTATAATGAAGTCCCAAGGCTTTGCATGCTCTCCGGAGCTTGATCATAAAAGAAGTCTATTTTGCCTATTTCAAACAAAGCATCAGCTATTCCCAGCAGTATAAACTGTGGAAGTAGAGTAAAAACACTTCTGGGTAGAATTGCTTTCTTGTTATTTTCAAGCCCAAGATCTTTGACTATTTGTAGTCTTTTGATTTCTATAAGAATTGCAGCTACCATGGCAAGTATCTGGATGGCCATACCCACTCCCATCCTCTGTAGTGCAGTTATGCCCTTAGGGTTTCCTGTGAATCTTTTCAAAATAGGTACTAAGAGCCTGTCATAGATTAGGGTTGTTATGAGCATGGAGAGAGTCAGGAAGGCTGTGACAGTGGCTGCTGGGATTTGGAAGGAGGAACCCATATGTCTGTTCAGAGTCTCTGACTGTTTGACAAACAGAGTGCCAGCTTGTGTTACTAGCATGCTTGGTATGATAGTAGCGAACCAAACTGGAAGCATCCCAAGCATGAGTTTTGTTTCTTCCACTTCAGTTATAGTTGAAATTCTTGACGGAGTCTTTTTATCACTTACAATTGCTGCTTTGTCAAGAGATCTAGATTTCAAGAACAATGATAAGTGATTTTAACAAGAAAAAAATAAAATAATGTTAGATGACAATATGTATACAACTTTATGTTTACCTCAAGACTAAAGTATGAGCAATTGGGTATCTCCCTTTAGAGATATATTCTTTGGAGTCCACCTCATAAAGAGTCGCAGGATCGGAAGGAGACTTCAGTTTCCAGTTCATGGTAACCCCAACAAACACATTAGCTATTCTCTTTAGAGGGCTGCCATTAACTATTTTATGCCTGTATAGGGGAGTTCCTATCAGAAAGGCCATGCCTGAGATGATGAGTGCTGCTGTGATGATTCCGTAACTTACACCAAAACTAACGTTGTCTTCTATGTAAATCAGAAATGTTTTTCCAAACACAGTCCCCAAGAAAATGGTAAACATCCACCAGTTGAAGAAGTGGTTTTTTTGGGACTTTTCTTTGGGGTCAAACTCATCAAATTGGTCTGCGCCAAAAGTTGAGATGTTTGGTTTTATTCCACCAGCACCCACTGCTACTAGATATAAGGCTAGGTAAAATATTCCAATCTGAAAATTAGATGCATTTTGGCATCCTTCCCCTGATGGGCAAGGAGGTGGTCGCAAAGATGTCAATGACACAGCTAGTGTTAGAAACCCCATTGCCTGCATTGAAAGACAACTACTTAACATTAATAAACACACTGATCAAATCCTTTCACTCTGTTGTTGCCTTGTAAAAAACAATTTCTACAATAAATTCTATCTTTATGATATAATGAATTCTATTATAAATCTTCAAGATAAACTTAAAACATCCTTATAAACCTAATACGTAGATCATGTGATTCCTTTTAATAATAAATTAAAAATTGAAATAGAAACTGACATTTTTTAAAAGAAAAGTTTATTAATCATTTGAGTTAATAATTTATTCAAGTTAAAAATTATATGTTAATATATACAGTCAATAATTAAGTACTTTCAGGTTACCAAGATCAATTATATTTATAATATAAAAGTAGGGATTTTAAAAAGAAGCCGATCTCTTGTACAAAGAGAAAAATACAGAAATAAGCTTACTGAAACAGCAAACAACAGCCACAAAACAACATAGGGACAACTAAAAACAAGGAAAACTTTACTCCAACCCAATCCAAACTCAGGGTGAAAACTAAACTCTTAACCAAACAAAGCAGGACAGAAGAGAAACGACCGAGCATAACAGGACAGCAAATCATGGGGTTTAAAAAAATAAGCCAGGCATCAGTTGTTGACTAAACCAACCATCTCCTTTTTTTCTCAATTTCAAAAAATTAGAAGCAAAATGTGACAAAACTTAAAGGCCTACTTTAATTCCTTTCGCTACAATTTTCCTAGTTCCTTTCTTCGAAAAGAATTGTAAATAAAGACAAAAATATGAAAATTTGAAGTGGGGAATTAGGTGATATCTTTGACAAAAGTACAAATGCCTGACTCTGTTTAAACAACGAAGTGGCTCATCTAAAATAGTTCACTTTTTTTCCTACTAAGACCCACCTATCAATATAATCTAAGATACAGCACTGAACAAATCAAAACTTGAAGTATATTCTTCAACCCATATGCCAATCACTCATGCAGATAAAATACACAGTATCAGGTTGGAGTTTTAGATTGAAAAGACAGGACAAGATTTACCAGTATATAGACAGAGGAAAAGGCCAGGAAGGTCCAGTAGCGGCCCCAGTGAGAATCGGCAATATAAGCTGAAAGGATTGGCATAGTCCACATGGTACCAGTCCAAATAGTGACATTCCTTGAAGCAGAAACAGTCCCTTCATGCAGCTTGTTTGTCAGATATATAACCAGATTAGCCCATATCCCACCAAAAGCCAGCCTCTCACAGAACTCATATCCTGCTCAATCCCAAAAATGACAAAATTCAAGACACCAACAAATACCACAACAACTTGTTTCTCATACCCATTTTAAACCAAACAATGACCAAATACCATAATAACATGTTTCCCATACCCATTTTAATCCAAACAATGAGCAGATTCAATAGCCCAACAGATACTGTATGAATTTACTTTGAAGCAGTAGAATAAATAGATTGATTAACACATACCCACTATAAAGGAACAGGCTTTTAATCCTCCAGTCTCTGCTCTTAAAACAGGCCTTCCTTTCAGATCAACAGATCCATCTAATGCTATGTTTTCTTTTCCTGGTTCAACTGTTTTACTTCCATTGCTAACCATTTCTTTTAGTCTACACTTAACCCAAACAGATATGCTCCTCAATGCTAGAAGATGGGATATATATATATATATATATATATATATAATTGTTTCAATCCCTGGGCGGCTGCCACGCAGATTTTATGACTGTATAAGCCTTGACGTCAAAGTCTTCCAGAAAGAAACCAAAAAATGACGGTGTGGTGAAGCCATCTGTATTTTGTCACCATCTTTAGGAACGAATGAAAACCATTATCATTCACTATCAACGTCGCAAAACACCAAAAAGTCCTATGTGACTAACAATATCCTGGTCAATTTTTTTGGTTCTGTAATTGTCTTTACGCGTTGAACACAATCTTCAAGATCGAGAACAAGTTGTAGCTTGCACGAAATGTTGAATTTCATAACAATATGAGCTCACTTATCTTCTTTCTACCATTTTTAAACATTAAAAGGTTCAGTGGTCAAAGATTGGTTATCAAATTAGGTAATTACTTGTGACTTTTTGGTGTAAATGAGATGTAAAATTTAATAGATTATTTAATCATTAAATCATTATATTTCTTTTTGTTTAATTGTAAGTTTCATTTAATAATCTATTAGAAGTATTTTTTCAAATTCTTTAAATTTAAAATTATATTAGTTTTTTTATTTAAAATATTTATTGGGAGAATGTAAAAGATTACAAAAGAGAGACAGTCAATAGACTGTCGGAGATTGAACAAATATGATTCTTTAGCACATATTATACAAATATGATCTATTAAAGCAGTGACCAACCATGACAAAATGGTACATATTTGATAGACCAACAAGTACATTAGCAAGAATAGAAGAAACCGCAATCAATCTTTGAAGGAGGACCTTAGGCTTTGCGCCATGACAATCTTCTTTAAACCTTGAGCAATACAAAGCTTCTTGTTAGTGAGTAGTTGGTTCACTTGGCATTTGATGTTTTGAATTTGGAGGTCCACTTTAAAATTATTCATGGAGTCTACCTAAAATCAAGAGAAAAGAGAAGTCAGACAATAAAATATGTCTGAGTAAAGATTTAAAATCCCAAATTCTTGTTGACCGCTATTAATATTATTAAAGACGTCTTTACACCCTTTTCTCTATAAATACAATAAAATAACATGTCAAACTCCATCAACAATAATATTAGAACCCAAGTAAGGCCTCTTTCAAATCAAGTTTATGTTAAAAAATGATTGAATCATGATACACAAAATTCTTTTGTTTCTTAACAAACTAGGAGTTCCAAATCTTCATGTCACTAGAAAAAGGGGCAATTAGTGGGTTCAATCAGTATACACTTCAACATATCTCCAATGGGTAGCTTGCAATGTAAAATCTTCCAAGTCATTAATTGTGCCTCAACATTAATTTTTTAATATATTTTCGGAGGAAAGGAAAAGATAAGAAAGGATAAAATGATTATCAAAACCAATCAATGAAAAAAAAACATTGAATAGGAGAACAAAATTTCATAGATAATTTCAAAGGCACCAAAAATTGCAAAAAAAATTACATATGATCTCTATTTGCTCAACTTAAAATTAGATTTAACAAAATATGCTTATTCCACTAGATAGATTAAGTGGAGAAACTAATTCCATGCTGAAGTAAGGGATACCTTACCATTTACTATTAACTAAGGAGAGATTAATTTTGTTCCATATGAGGATTTTCCTAGGCTAGTCTCCTTTTACAGCTCTAATAATCTATTTATTTTCTAAACAAATCCCTTGAGTCTTTGGGTCAATTAACCCCAACCTTCCTTTATATTTGGGTTGAATACAATGAGTCCAAGAAGTTGCAATGAGCCCAATATTACCATCCCATTTAGTACTCCACAAGAACCTTTGAACAGTCTTGACATAGTACTCATAACCTTTCGTGGAGGACATCCAACATCAAAACCTCTAACACCAAAATATCTTCCCATCTACTCTTAAATCATAAATGCAATGGGGTCTCTTTCATACCTATTAAAATGCTAATAATAAATCACTTTGACTTTAGGTTTTGAGGGATCAAATGAATTCATTTAGAAGTTTCATTTTATAATTATTTAGTCCTTATTATTAGCTTTCAAAAAAGTATAATTTTTAATATACGTAATTTTTTATTTTTTATTTTTAATAAAAGGTGGCAGTGCCACTTGATATATTATATTTAATATGATTTACATATACTGGCTCTAAGATACAAAGCTCTCAAAGAAAAGAGCCAGAAGAAAAACTTCGTTCATTACCCCATCACGAGAGAGAGTTTTACATTAAGCCGCTATGGCTGAGCGAAGAAAGGAGCCCTCATAGATTGAGCGTGTTACATACAATATCAGGAATGCATTTGAATAGTAAAAGCTTAGCCTACAGAAGCTAATTACAAAGATAAGCCCAATGGGCAATTACAGAATGCCATGACACATAGGAAAATTAAAATATGTGGCATCCATATTGAGAAAGTAGGAGACCGAAGTTGAAGGCACCAAATTGAAATGCTGATATCAGAGAGAGCGCCCATCCAAAAAAGAAAAATAGGAGACCGAAGCTGAAGACTTCAAATTGAAATGCTGACGTCTGAGAGAGCCTCCACCAAAAACCACTATTTGTTCAAATGGAACCACCGAAGAAAAATAAATCTCCCTGACCAAAATGATGAGGCTGAGTAAGAAGCACAATGTTGGTACTAAATCCTTGTAAACTTGCACACATAGATGAATAGCCACAACCAAAAAGCGAGCAGAACTTGTGGCATAATATACCAGCAATTAACCTTCCATAAAGCCAGAGGGGTTATCTGTTGAACCCAATTTGAGATTGAGGTCCGACAGGGGTTGAGAAGGGATTGGGAACAGGGGATGCGATGGCGGAACAACAATGGAAGAATCCTGCTCCAACAAGTCAAGCATTGTAAAAACAATTTGGTGAACATTGTTCACAGACTCCTTAGGCATAAAATTTCCAAACTAATGCAGGGCAAGCTTAACCGGGTGAAATGACTGTCTTTCAAGCCCCTTTTTAAAGCTCTCCAGAACCATGTAAACACCATGGTTGTGAAGAACAACATGATGGTGAAAATGACCACTAATTAATGCAACCCCTCCCCATAAATCATATTTCTGGAGAGATTTAGGGATTTTGTTATCCTGCAAGAACATAGGTCTAATATATCTACTAGAAATCAATTCAAGGTGGAAAGGAGATTGAAGAAAATCTAAAAAATTAAAGAGAAATATTGACAAAATCTGAGATGGATAAATGATACATCTTCCTGAAGGGAAGAGAGCCTCACACCCAATAATTCTCTTGATACCACAGCAAATTCTCGGGCGGTTGCAAATAAAAATGGTGGTGAGCATGTCGTGTTTGATGTAACCAAGGAATGGCTTTTCCCATTCCTCCACTTCCAGCAATAGCCTAAAGTTTTTAGAATAATAATCCATGTGTAGAGATGAGCAAGTAGAACATAATGCCATAGAAGAGCTAATGCCCAGAAGGAAGCTAGGATGACTCATCATTAAGGCTAGAGTAAGACACAACAGGACATAATAGGGGAGCCAAATTGTAGCAAAGTAGGGGAAATGAAATGCAGACAATAGAAAAACCCATAAATAAGTAGATTGTGGCTAAATGAGGACATTAATAAGCAATAATTTCATTCGATGCAAAAGATATAAGAAATCCCATACACTGGCCAAAGGACATAGGCGACATGTGGGATATGTCACACATACGAGTTAGTGCAAAAGCTCGCATAATGGAGAGGGATGCCAAATAAAACACATGGAGAATGAGTGGCTGATAGAAATTCCAATTACCATACTGATTAATGAACACCAAACAAGGACGATCAGCTGTTGATAAATGCTTGGAAGAGAAGTACTCCTAAAAAAAGGTGGCCCAACTACGAAGAGGCCATCAAGAAGAGGTGATATGAAGGCCCTCTTAAATCAATGTTGCTGATCAGAAATGACACGTCATATAAAATTAGCATATATTTTGGCAAGAATATGCATGTGTGTCATAGGTGAAGTACCACAAAAGCACCTACTAAATTGCCTTAGGACCACAAGCAATAATAGTATGTACTTTCTTACAACCATAACTAATTAAACTACCAAAATCATATGCCTGCCACTGTGGATGCCAAGGAGAGTTTAAATCACAAAAGAATTTTACATGATGATTTCTTACAGAGCCACAAGGAACAACACCTCATACTTTCTAACAAGAGTACATCTCCTGAGTAATGCTGACGGGCACGGAAGAAAACAACATGTCTTACTTGCTTGAAACCATAGCTAGCTAATCAATTAAACCCATGAATAAGAAGCTATGGATACGTATTAAATGAGGCATGCTGATGGGGCCATATGCAATAGAAAATTATGCTTTATTTTCTTGAAACCATATTTGATTAATCAATTAAGCCCATGAATAAGTAGCTATGGATACATATTACATGATTTGTGCTGATAGGGCCATTAGCAATAGGATAATATACTTTCTAGAAACCATAGTTGATTACTCATATAAGGATCATGAATAAGCAAGTATGGGTGCAATAGAAAGGCTAGATTGCAATAGAACATTATGCTTTCTAGAAACCATAGTTGATTACCCATATAAAGACCATGAATAAGCAACTATGGGTACAATAGAAAGGCTAGATTGTAGAAGAGTGAGAAGAATAATTAACCCGGATTACCCACGTGCTATTTTAGTAAGTGCAAACAAGATTTCAAAGGAAACAAAGAAATTTATAGGGATGACCGGGAAAGAACAACTATGAGGACTCCTTCTGGATAATTTTTGATATGGATGGGAAATCATAAATCAAAGTAACCGAAGAATGAGAATCCAACTGGATCATGCTGCAACCTAGATTGGCCAAGAAATATGCCAGAGAGTTGCCTTCTCTATAAGTGTGGGAGATAAGAAAATTGTCCAAAGAATTGATGATACCCCAAATTTGTTGAAGAACATAGTTTAAGTGCCAATTATCAATTTTTCTGTGAATGCAAGCATTAATAATAATAGATGAGTCACCCTCAATATGCAAATTTGAAAGAGATAGTTTCTTAGCAAGGATTAACCTTTCCAGTAAGGCAATAGATTATGCCATATTATTGGTACTTGGGGCAATAGGGGTTGCCAGAAAAGCCAAGACTTTACCTGCATGGTTTCTTAAATAATCCTCAATACCCGATTCCCCCGGATTCCCTCTGGAAGAACCGTCAAAGTTTAGCTTGATGAAAGGGGGAGCAGGAGGAGTCCATTTAATAGACGATCTAGTGATTGGAACTTTCCTAACACGGGGGAAAAAAGGGCAAGAAGGAAAAGAAATAAGATTCCACAAACCAGCTATCTAGCTATCCCATGAAGAGAAAACAACATAAGGGTTGAAATGACTATAGGACATGTTGTTAACTAGTTCTGATATAAGACTCTCTATAGTAGAGATAACAAAAGAAACATTTGAGAACTCTTTTCTAAAGATTCTTTTGTTGTGTTCCCACCAGATAGACCATATGATAGATGAAGGAACTACTATCCAAAGACATGCAAAGAGTGAGGAAGGAAATAGGGTAGGCCAGGATTGGAAGAGATCCCACAAGGACCTAGGAAAGGGGAATGATATTGACAATTTATTCTTAACGAAGGACCAACACTGATGTGAAAAAGGACAGTGAACGAAAAGGTGATCCACAGACTCCTCTTGAGAATCACATAATACACACTTAAAAGGCTCCGCTATATGAAACTTGGCTAGTCTATCACTAGTTAGAATTTTGCTTTGAATAGCCAGCCAAGAGAAAACACCAGCTTTTGGAAGGATGCATTTATCCCAACATAATGTGAAAGCTCTTTGCGAACTATGCTATTCAGCCAATTGTTGGAGAGCCTCATAGCTAGACTTGATAGAGTATATGCCTTTTTTGGAGGGGAACCATAGTAGTTTATCACTATCTTTGGAGAAAAAGATTAATCTATTAGCAAGTACTACTGAGAAATCCTTAGCAAGATTGATGTCTATAGGGAGGGAAGAAGAAGTTTTCCAGGACACCTTATGGGACACAATATCATCATAATCCACATAGTCTATTAACATTTCTCCCCAATGGAAAGAGGAAACTCTCATAGCTTCACTAAGTGAAGAATCATAACTTAGGGGGGGAGGCCACCCCAAGAATCATTCCAAAAATACACATTAAAACCATTGTGAACCTGCCAGGAAAGATACTTTGTAACAACTTCTCTAGATGATATCATTAAATTCCAAGTGGGAGAACCAGAAGGGGGGTTAGAAATATTAAAGATTCTATGGGGAGAAGAAGAGTCAAGATATTTTTCTTTCATGATTTGGCACCATAGGGATTGAGGCTTGAAGTACATATTCCAGACTAACTTACCACCAAAAGCCTTATTCCTCAGAGATAAGTTATGCAAACCTACCCCTCCAGATAGCTTGTTCTTGGAAATTTTCTGCAAAGACACTAGAGGAATCTTATTTGCATTAGTCATATTAGATGACCAAAGGAAATATCTGACAACTTTTTCAATTTGCTTAAATTACAGAGGCAGGAGCTTGCAGAATAGAAATGTAATAGTTCGGAATAGCTAGGAGGATGGTTTTGACTAATAAGATTCTACCCGAGAGAGATAACCAATGAGCTTTCCAAGCCGATATTTTGGATTTGAGCCTGATGATGATATTGTCCCAGAAGGATGATTTCATAGGGCCAAGGAAGAACGAGATCCCAAGATATGTGGATGGCAACACATCCATAGGGAAGCCCAAAATATTGATGATTCTTTGTTGAACCGAGTCTGGAGTGAACAAGATATATACTTTAGATTTGAGAGGATTAATGACCTAGCCAGAATGACCTAGCCAGATCTGGATGTGTAAGTGTTAAGGATATGTTTGATGCATTTGGCCTCTTGGATACAGGATCTACCAAACAGAAGAAAGTTATCGGCAAAAACATTATGGGTTATGAATAGAGATGAGTTAGGGATGCTTATCCCCTTCCAATTAGCAAGGCATTTTGTTTATGGATGGACATGCTAAGGGCTTCAACCATGATGATAAATAGAAAGGGTGATAGAGGTTCCCCTTGACGGATGCCTTGAGAGGCATGAAAAAAGCTGGAGGGGTGGCCATTAACAAGGACTGAAAATGATGCACCAGACATGCAGTTCTTAATCCACCTACACCATTGTTTTGAGAAGCCAAATTTTTTTAGGACTTTGAGAAAGAATGACCAACTAACTTTATCATAAAATTTCATCATGTCTAATTTCAACACAAAGGAAGGATTTTGGGAAGATTCAATTGTGTGAAGAACTTCCATAGCAACTAGAGCACCATCAGAGGTATCCCTGCCAGGAACAAAATCTCCCTGCTGGGGGGAAATTAGAGTAGGAATGAGCGGCTTGAGCCTAAGATAAATTGCTTTAGTAATAATCTTGTAAATGGAGTTATAGAGAGCAATGGGCCTAAAATCCACAAATGTCTGAGGAGACTTGCATTTGGGAATCAGAGCAAGATTAGTTTTGTTAAACTCTTTGAGAATAAAACAAGTGTTGCGGGATTCTTCTGCAACCAAAAGGAGGTCAAAGCTAATAACATCACAACATTTTTGGAAAAAAATCATAGTGAAGCCATGAGGGCCCATATCTTTATCCGGAGCCATAGAAAAGACAACCGAGTGAAGTTCATCAATACTAAAAGGCGTCATTAGACTGATATTATCCCAAAGAGACAAAAGAGAAGGAATTGAGTGGAGTAGATCCTCGACATCCTCATTATTCTCATTTTGAGGAGCGATGGGAGGAAGCAGATTTTTGAAGAAACACACACCCTCATTACCAATTTCCTATTGAGAGTACAGGGTATTCCCTGATGACGTACTTTTGATGGAGAAGATGGAAGAGGATGCTTTCCTAATTTTTGCAGAAGCATGAAAGAACTTGGTATTCTTATCACCCTCCTTTAGCCAGAGTTCTCAAGATTTTTTCATCCAATAGGTTTCTTCTCTAGAACAGAGGATAGTCCAGTAATGTTGAAGAGCTTTCTGTTTCTCTGCTAAATCAACATTTAAACCATGTTTGACAATGTGGTCTGAGATAAGACTAAGATCATGTTCTACCCTAGACTTCTCCTGAAAGATGTTCTTAAAAAATATCTTATTCTAGAATATGATATTGGATCTCATGAATTTAAGTATTGGAGAACTGAAACATTCTATTCCCTTTGTAGAAAGGAGCACTAACCCACCATTGTCAAAGAAGAGAAAGGAAATGAGGATGAGAGAACCACATACTTTCAAATTTGAAGGTTGAAAACTTTTTGTGACGCAAGATGTTAATCTCTAAAGATATTGGGAAGTGGTCAGACTCCAAAGAAGATAGGATATCAGAGGAAAGAGAAAAGTTCATAAGCTTAAAATTAGATGAGGTGAGAAATCTATCCAATCTAGAGGAGATGGGTGAGGCAGATCTGTGGTTAGTCTAGGTGTAGGTCCCATTAGAAAAAGGAATATCATGCAAAGCATTATTCTGGATGAAAGTAGAAAAATCATCGACAACTCTAGGGGCTGTGGGATTCCCACCAATTTTTTCATCATGAGATGAAATGACATTAAAATCACCACCTAGGATGAAAGGTAAATCATCAAGCTTACTAGTTTGGTGAGAAAGGGATTCCCAAAGAGAGGATTTATCATGTGGAGTAGACAGAGCATAGACATTAAAAAGGAGAAAATGAACATCAAACGAAGAGACCTTAATGAGTTGGCAATTAGGATTGCCAGCCAGCAGCTTGACCACTAGATGCACTAAATGATGGGACACAAACTGAAGCCTAGGAAGACCATTTCAAAATGATCTCATCATATGACAGTTGAGAGAGCTTGGCCTCTTGAAGAAGAATGATATCTCCCTGAGAATAATCAATGAATTTTTTGATTCTCCTTCTCTTGTCAGGGGCATTTAAGCGCCTGACATTCCATGAAATGATCTTCATTGGGGGCCAAGAGAGCGGGACACTCTCCTAGATCTAATAATGGGTGAGGAGTCCAATATTGTCAATTGGATGCCAGTATCTATTTCTTCTTTTACTTTGGAAGCCAGAGGTTTCCCGCCCCTCTTCTTGGGTGTTTTATTGGTAGGGGTAGGAATAAAAGGGATAAGGGCATAATCTGATTTAGCTAGGGATAAGTTTTGTGAGTAATCAAAGATATTAGATATAGGAGGGGAGGAATGATCATTAGGATCACTTAAAATAACACCTTCTTCCGTAGAAATCTCAACAATAAGTTTAGATGCCACTGAGATTAGGATGTTATCAAACATAAGCCAGAGTTCTTGATCAGAAATGAGGAAAGGGGAACTTGCAACTGGGACAAAAGGCTGACTATTAAAGATCAAGTTATGCACAATGTCACAATCTTCATGGGAAGAGGGGGGATGAGATGTAGGAGAGGAAGAATGATGGGTGGGAATCAAGTTTTGCTCCCTACCAAAATCTAGAAGAGGGGAGGAGCGATGGGACAATAAAGGCTGATCAACCCTTGAGGAAGAGATATTGAAGCATGGGGGTGGGTGGGGTCGAAGAAGAAACATACTTCATATAACAAAAGGTGGAGGATAGAGATCACAGAGAGTTCTTAGAGCAGGAGCCTGGGGAGGGGAGGGAACAAGGAGAATGAGCATTACCAGTCACACAGAATGACTGAGGGAGGCTTCTAAATATTAAAGTAGATGATTTCAGGATAGAGGTAAGGAGGGGTGAAAGGAAAACCTGAAGCACTGAGGACACTTTCAAATCTGAGTGGAGGCCCTGCATATAAGAAGGGGGCGAAAAAGTCAGAGGACTCTTAGATGGGCTATCATTCCCCTTACTTGTGTAAGGGATCAAGTGCAAAGGGGGAGGTTCTGAAGGGGGGTGTGAACAAGAAGATGGGCAAGCCAATGGGTTGGTGACTGAGCTATGGAAGATGTCTAGAGAGATGATCGAAGATTGACGACACTGGTAAGAGAAATGACCCAAAGATTCAACATTAGTGTCAATAGAAGAGGGATGCAAACATTGAACGTGTTGTGTCCAAACCCCAAATTTTGAGTGAATTGAAATTTATGAGGGTAATACATCCATTTGCTTCATAAGAAGACAAACACTAACCAGAAGATGAGGATGCAAGAAGGGCACCAAATCATTCTTGATAAAAATCCCAATCTTATTTGCCAGAATTTCTATAAGTGAAGGGTCTCTATATTTAAGAGGAAGATTTAGGAGGGAAATCCAGCATGGGTGAAATAATGACATTGGCATATTGCTATCAAAATGGGGAATCCATGCCGAAGTGGTAATGCCAATGCACTTACAGAACCAACCCTTAAAACTGTGAACATCCGATGTCTTCTTACGAGTGTCAAAGATAGCAATAAAATAAAGAGAATCTTTATCATAAAGAAATAATTCTTTAAGACCCATCCAAACATGACTCACCCAAGAAATCAAAGAGTCAAAATCCACAGAAGCATTCAACTTACAAATTAATGCCGACAAGCACAGATATTCCACTTTGGCACTGATCATGTTGAAAGGAAAAGTCACCCTTGGCTCTGGTGGGCATTGATGAGGATCCTTCTTGCGCAAGCTAGCTTGCCCTTGGTTGTGAGAAAGTCCCACAAGGGGGTTTAGATTTTGGGGAAACTAAATTTGGCTTGAAGGGAGCCCGGAGGAGGTGGAAAATGAGTATATTATTAGGGAAAGAGAGGAATGAGGGTTTGAGGATAGGGTTACAATTCAGGGTAGCTATGAAAGACTGGCCTGCAGAAGAGGGAATGGGGCCTGCAGAAGAGGGAATTGGGGAAGAGGGCTGTGAGTCTTGACGGATATCAAAAGGGGGCTGACGAATAAAGGGTTTCTTTTGCCTATTGAAATGCTTCCCAGGGCAGAATGGAGTTTTACTGGGCCTGGGGTTATCAGGGGGATGAGGGCCAAGAATACCTGTAGATGGCCTATGAGGATTGACCTATGAGGAGGGATGAGGCCCAAGAATCCCTTCAAAGACTGAAGCCCTAGTCTGTAAAGAGTGATACAGATGATCTCTCCATTTCCCCTTCACCAAGACCCATTGAGGGATATGTTTCAAAGATTCCAGATGAGCCAAGTCTTCCACATCATATGCGATATCGCCCCAGCATAGGTTTTTTGGAGACTCTACCCTAGACCTAGGAGTGGTCTGTAGTAGCCTGGTGCCAGCCACCTATACATCTTCAAAATTTGCTGCCTGTACATGCTCTAAAAATGCCACCCGTACATCATGTATGTCCTTCATAGTTGCAGACATAATGTTTATTTCTTATAAATATAGGTTCTTCATGAAACACTTAGATTTTTGTTTCACACGTGAAAATTTTGAAAAAGAATGTAAATTTTTTTTCTCTAGGTGCTCATATCTTTATTTTAGCACAAAAAGAAGAAGTTAATTCCAATGAACAAATAAAAAGTTGCACATTACAAAATATACCTCCATCTAAATTATAACTACACTGACTTGTGAAATCAAATAAAAATATTCTTGTAGCTAAAATTTATGAAAAAATATAGATACTCTAGATATTGGTGTGACAAATCTATCTTTTAAAATTAGAATTTTACTCTTGTAATAAAAAAATCTTATGCATTTCAAAGTAAATGTCACTACTGAAAAATGTTGATTTATGTAAAAATGAAGTTAGTAAAAGTTATGTAATTTTGTCAAAATTGACTTTGCTAAGGCTTATGATCACATTGAGTGATCTTTTATCCTTATGATGCTTAAGGCACTTGGATTTGGGCCTAGATTTATTCAATATCTTTAGATGTTATTTGGGGATGATTTTGGTTGCATCACCATCAATGGTCAGTAATCTTCTACATTTGGTCTCTACAGATCCATTCGCTAAGACTATCCTTTGGCCCCATCACTGCATGTTCTCATAGTTGAGGGGTTTGGCTATCTTCTGGCCTACATCATTTTTGCTAGTCGTGTTAGAAGAATTCTTCTTCACGAGTCACCTTCTTAATGTTTTAATGGCCATTTTGTTGATGATTCTTTCCTCACTTTGATAGAGGATGAAGAAAAATTCTAGGAAGCTCTTCATTGCCTTGACACTTTCTGTCAAGCCTCTAGGCAAGCTATTCAATGTCATAAAACTCACTGATATAAGAAATATCTTCTTCCCACTCTACCCTACATTATTTAATTCGAGTGGAAGTGGATCTAGCATGAGGAAATCTTTGTGTTCATGAGAATTCATTTTTCTTTCCATGGCTCTCTTGTTGACCACTAGAATGTTATTATGGATTGGATTGAAAAGAAGATACGATATTGGATTACTAAGCCTGTTTCTTTGATTGGGAAATTCCAGATCTATTCAAAACTATTGGGAGTCACCCATATTTATTATTTTTTATGTTGGGCTTGTTAGGATTCTTAGGCACTAGGAGGGGGGTGAATAAGTGCAAGAAGAGTATGAATCAATTAGAGGATTTAAAACAAATATCTATTAGGATCTACCCGGTTAAGGGATTTTACTATTACAATGGTTAGAAAGCAACATATAAGATGATATATGAAATTACACTAACTCTTCATGATCAGATCTTGTTAATCTCAAAAACTCTTCTTCGCACATGAAACCCTTCCTTGGGTAGAGAACACTTGATGCCTTCATTTTCTTTTTCACCACACCCTTCTACAATTTTTGATCAACAACTAACTATTTTTTTAGATTTCCAATATATAGATTTTCTTCCATTGACTTAAAATAAACCCTAAATCTGAGATACAAATGATCCTTATCATGTTAGATGAGATAAAATGTATCTAACACCTCATAAACCATTTTACTTTGACATCATCAACTTCCATATAGATTTTGCCTTGGAAATTGAACCATCTTCAAAAAACTCTTTTGAGGTCAAAAGAAACTTCTTGAAGAATCCACCTCAATCACATACTTCATCTACCCCTTGGGAATTACTCCCTATTATGGTTGCGATGAAGCAAACATGATATAGAAAAGGTCAAATGTGATGCTAAAATAGTCATATGCAATGAAGAGTCTCTCAAATGAAATACAAAAACTATCAAATAGGATGCAAAATATCTCAAACGTACTATACTTCCTTACAAAGGGTGAAATCAAGTTAGAGACTAAGTTAAGAGGTCAATCTTGGTTCTAATAATGGAAAGGCTTGATGACACCAATGTAAAAATAAAATGCAGGTTTGGTCAACAGTGAGGAGAACAAGAATAAAATATATCAATACTATTGGAGATTTGCCAGCAGACTAGTACTGAGTGTATGTTTGTCATTGATGACAACATATGGAAAGTAGCATGTGTGGGAGTCTTATGCAGTAAGCTTTTAGTATATGAAGCATGGAAATGATATCATCATGATATCATGGGCGCAGAGGTTAACTATTAGTACAGATAGTTATACAGTAACTTGTGTCAGCAGTGTTCCTAACTGAGTAACAAACAATGTTTTGTGTATGGTTGTTCGTACAGTTATCATGAAGCCTTGCACGCTTGGATATATGTTGAAGACATATTAGTGATGTTTTAGTTATGGACACATAGTCTGATAATTAGTGTAAGTGAAGTTATACAGTCGCTATTCGCCAGTAGTAGTTTCCTATGTTTATTTAGAAGAGCCGACAGAGATTTTATTGGTTCTAGAGTTGCACCTATCCTGTGGGTATGCACCCTTGTATTTAAGATTAGAGGAGAGTTATTGTTGTTCGGTTAAGAGTGCATGAAGTAATTCAGCTTGAGGAGAAAGATCCAATTGTTTTGGTAGAGCCGACAGTGTGTAGCGTGCGTCTACAATTATCTTATTGGACAGGTCCTAAAATGTATTGCGTGCATAGTAGAGCCGACAAAATGTTTATCAAATTTTTTTATGGTTTCTCTAATATGATTTCAAGGTGGTTCTAACAGGCTAACTTGATTATATCATTTGGAGGAAAGATATTTATAGGCAGTCATTTGTGATTGCTAGAGCGTGGTTCATAGTTGATTCAGCAGAGTAGAGCAGAGTGTGTGAAGTGTTGAGCCATTAGAAGAAGGTCTATGTGACAAAGTAAAGTATTTGTTATATACATTGGAACTAATCCAGACAACAAGTCAAAGCACAGTTCACCAAGATCCAGATATAGTGTGTATCTGTTAAAGAGAAGGTTGTATCCTTCACCCCTTTGAGCAGTGTTCTCTTGGACAGTGCATCCTCTCCCCTAACAAGGAAAATTGTAAAAGACTCCTAACAGGGTCCAACCCTTGACCAGGTCTACTATACTAAATATATTGTAAAGAAACTCCTAACAGGGTTAAGGATCTTCTAACAAGGATCATAATACTCTAGTGTAGAATATTAGTGGGTGTCAATTCCCACCGGGGTTTTTACCTATTTGGGTTTCTCCATAACCAAAATATTGGTGTTGTGTTCATGTGTTCTTTCATTGTGTTTATTCTTTATGTTTAAGTATACTTAATTGGATAAAGAATTGAATCTTGTAGATAACTGATTCAGCTCCCCCCTTTCAGTTATATCTTGGGACTATTCCTAACAAGTGGTATCAGAGCCAAGTGCCTCAGAGAGAAAGTTTAATAGCATGAGGTTGATCAGATGGCATACTTAAGGAAATAAAGTCCTAAGTTCGATGGAGAGAAATATCTTGATTGGAAGAACAAGATGGTGACTCATTTGCAGTGCATTGGTTTTGAAGTTTTTGATGTAACTATCAAAGAAGCCAAGATACCTACCCTAGAAGACCTTGCACAGGATGATCCTACTGATAGGCAAAAGGAATTGTTTCATCAGAATGCTATTGCTAAAGAATCCCTTATCAGCACCGTATTTGATGGTGAATTTTCAAAAATAAAAAAGGTAGATACAACCCACAAAATATGGAAGCACCTAGAAGACATATTTGAAGGAGACAAACAAGGAAAGGATGCATATAGAAAGACATGGAAGAAAAGATACAATGCATTAGAGATGCTGCCTAAGGAAAACATCAGAGATTATAATCAAAGGATAAATGCAGCAGTTGCTGGAATTAGAAACAATGGTGGAGAGATTTCAGAGAAGGACATTATGGACAAGTTAATGAATACTCTCACTCCTAAATATGAAAGCAAGACCAAAATCCTTGATGAGACCATGTAGCTTACATCTAATTTCAAGAGAGAGACCTTGATCAACAAAATCTCAGCTTTTGAGATTTCAAGATTGAAGACAGAACCAAAAAGTGAGATAGCCTTCAAAGCAACAGTTCATGGTAAGAAATCTGCAAACACTTCTAGTATTTTTGATAATGATGATGAAGAGAAAACACTAGATGATTTCATTTCTATGATTTCCAAAAGAGAAAAGAAAGGAGAAGGAAAATATGAAGGTCAATTACCATTTAAGTTCTTTTCATGTAATAAGATCGGTCACTTTGCATCTAAGTGTCCCACTAGAGCTTAAAAGTTCAAAAAGGATTACAAGCCCAAGTATTCTAAGGAATACTACTATGCTGGAGATGGAGTTTCAGATGATGAATTAGGTGAAGAAGAAATTGGATTCATTTCTATTGTAGACAAAATGAATAATAAGACAAATCATAAAGATGATAAAAAGGAATAAGAGCTAGCATTGATTTCACAAGCTGACATAAGAACATAATGGATTATAGATAGTGGTTGTTCACATCACATGATAGTTGATAAAGATAGATTTGTTCATCTAGACAAATAAAATGGTGGTATGGTCAGATTTGGAGACAACACTCCTAAACCAATAGTTGGTAGAGGAGCCATCATCTTGGATAGAAAGAATAGTACTGATGATGTTCTTTATGTTGATGGTTTGAAACATAACCTTCTCAGTGTTGGATAGTTACTTAGAAAAGGATATTAGTTGGAGTTCAAAGATGACAAATGCATCATTAGCAAAAATGATGGTGTTATGATTGCATCAGGCTCAAAGAAAAGAGGTAATTTTATTCAACTCAATTTAGAAGCAAGTTGTTTTGTTGCTAAATTTGATGACAGTTGGTTGTGGCATAAAAGACTATGTCATATCAATTTTGATAACATAGTAAAGATAAGCAATGTAAAGGTAGTAAGAGATCTATCTAGCATAGCAAAGCCATTTGATACTATATGCAGGGAATGTGTAATGGGAAAGCATGTGAGAAATTCATTCAAGAGCAAGCACAATTCAGTAGAGAACAAGTTGGATCTGATTCATATAGACTTATGTGGTCCAACTCAAACAAGATCATACTATGGTGAAAGGTATTTCATTTTTTTTGTTGATGATCTAGGATGATGTGGGTTGCGTTCTTGAAAGATAAGTTAGAAGCATTTGAGAAATTCAAAATATTCAAAGCTAAGGTTGAGAATGAATCTGGACTAAAGATAAAATGTTTGAGATCAGATAGAGGAGGAGAATTCACCTTTGATAGATTCTATGAGTACTGCAAAGAACATGGCATAAAGAGACAATTAAGTGCACCTATAACCCCTCAGCAGAATGTAATTACAGAGAGAAGGAATATAATCATCCTTGATACAGCGTGCACCATCATGATTGAAGGAACAGTTGCACACACCTATTGGAGAGATGCAGTCAATACAACAGTCTACACCATCAATAGGATTCAATTGTGGCTAGGTGCTGACAAAACACCATATTAGCTATGGCTTGGCAATGTTCCCATAGTAAAATACTTTAGAATCTTTGGAAGAAAGTTCTACATCAAGAGGGATGAAACAGTAGGAAAGTTTGATGCAAGAAGTGATGAAGGTATTTTTCTTGGTTACTCTACTAAAAGTAAAGCTCATAGATGTTTCAATTTAAGATTGAATAAGATCATTGAAAGTGCTCATGTAAAGATTGATGAAAATTTTATGATTCAAGAAAGATATCATGATTACTCACCCATGATTGAAGAAGAATTGAGAACCTCCACTAGTGAGACAATTATTGAAGAAATGTTTGACAGTATTGATGTGTTATTTAATGACCCTGAGACGAGTGAAGAAGAAACTCTAAGGCTGATAAGTCAGCATCACCTAAAGTTCCAAAGTTTACATCTAGAAATTATTCCAAGATAGACATCATTGGAGATCAGAGCGGAAAAGTCTTAACAAGGTCCCATGCAAAGAAATCAACTAGTAGTGAAGCAATATGTTTACTATCTTAGATTGAACCTTTAAGTGTTGAAGATGCATGTAATGATTCAGATTGGCATGATGCTATGAAAGAAGAACTTGATCAAATTGTTAAGAATGACACTTGGGAACTGGTCCCAAGACCTAGTGATAAGAATGTGATTGGAACAAAGTGGATATTCAGAAACAAAGAAAGGTTAGTATGTAAGGGATATGTGCAAAGAGAAGGCATTGATTATTCAGACACATTTGCACCTGTGAGAAGATTATAAGCTATTAAGTTATTTCTAGCTTATGCTACAGTAAAAAAACTTCAAAGTATATTAGATGGATATCAAGTCAGCATTCCTAAATGGAGATTTGAAAGAAGAACTATACATTGAACAGCCAGAAGGATTCACCTTATCAGACATACCTGATATGGTATGAAGATTGAAGAAGGCCCTCTATGGACTTAAGCAAGCCCCTAGAGCATGGTATGAGATACTAGATGGATATCTAACAAAGATTAGATTCAAGAAAGGAGCAAAAAATTGTAATCTATTCATTAGAGAGACATTTGAAGGTCTACTACTTGTAGCTATATTTCTTGATGACATTATCTTTGGAGGTAATGACAAACTAAGTGCAGAATTTTCCAAAGAAATGCAGAATGAGTTTGAGATGAGTATGATTGGTCCTATCAAATACTTTTTGGGACTAAATGTGCAATAGATAGAAAAAGGAATTTTTATTAATCAGTCCAAGTATGTGAAAGAGATACTGAAGAAATTCAAAATGGATGGTTGCAAGCTAGTAGGAACCCCTATGATCACTGGATGCAAGCTTATAATAGAAGATGACTCACCGGTAGTAGATATAACATTATATAAGTCTATGATTGGTAAACTCATATATCTTACTCAGACTAGACCTGACATTTTCAATGTAGTTGGCATAGTTGGAAGATTTGCAGCAGAATCTAAGCAAAGTCACCTCATGGCAGTAAAGAGAATATTTAGATACTTGTAGGGCACTATAGATTATGGTCTATGGTATCCTTATTCAAAAAATGTTGAGATTCATATATACACTGATGCTGATTGGGCAAGATGTGTAGATGATAGAAAGAGTAAATCAGGTGGAGTAGTGTTTCTTGGTGATATACTTGTCACCTAGACAAGAAAGAAACAAAATTGTATTTCTCAGTCAACAACAGAAATAGAGTATGTTGCAGCAGCCTTGAATTGTTCTACAATTGTTTGGATCAAGAAAATGATAAAGGATTTTGGAATTCAGATTGATTATCCTATTTTTATTCACTGTGATAACACTAGCACTATCAATATGTCGAAGAACCCTGTGATGCATGCAAAAACAAAGCACATTGATATCAAGTATCACTTGCTAAGAGAGAAAGTGGCAGAGAAAGAAGTCAAGTTGGACTATGTGAGTAGTAAAGATCAATTGGCAGATATATCTACAAAGCCCTTGCCTAAGGATACTTTTGAGTATCTCGGGGAGAAGTTGGGAGTAATTCCATTCCTTGATTCTTCTTAGAAAAAAGAAGGAAAGGCATCATTCCTCAGGGATTGATGAAAGGTTGACTACTTTACCTCAGGAGTAGTACCAGTTCTTAAAATGAATGTCATCCTTTGCCATTGATGTCAAAGGGGGAGTAATATATAGAGTCATGAAAAATAGAAGTAAAAAGAGGAGTACTATACTAAGGGGGAGCAACATTCAGATATGACAACAGTTCAGTTGAGGAAATGGAGAATATTGGAAAATATTGCAGCAGATGGAGGTATCATCTTTGGGGGAGTTTTGATGAGGGAATGGAGAATGTTTTAAAAGAAATTTTCATTTGGGTTGATGGTGGTTTTTCATTCCACATGTTGCCATCAATGCCAAAGGGGGAGATTGTTGGAGATTTACCAGCAGGTCGGTACTGACTGTATGTTTGTCATTGATGAAAAAAATGGAAAGTAGCATGTGTGGAAGTCTTATGCAATAAGATTTCAGTATATGAAGCATGGACATGATATCAACATGATATCATGGGCGCAGAGGTTAACTATTAGTACAAACAGTTATATAGCAGCTTGTGTTAGCAGTGTTCCTGACAAAGTAACAGACAGTGTTTTGTGTATGGTTGTCCGTACAGTTATCATGAAGCCTTGTGCACTTGGATAAATGTTGAAGACATGTTAGTGATGTTTTATTTATTGATGCATAGTCTGATAATCAGTGTAACTGAAGTTATGCAGTCGCTATTCACCAGTAGCAGTTTCCTATGTTTATTCAGAAGAGCGGACATAAATTTTATTGATTCTGGAGTTGAGCCTATCCTATGGGTGTGCGTCCTTGGATTTAAGCTTAGAGGAGAGTTATTTTTGTTTGGTTAAGAGTGCATGAAGTAATTCATCTTCAGGAGAAAGATCCAGTTGTTTTGGTAGAGCCGACAGTGTGTAGCGTGCGTCTACAATTATCTTATTAGGTAGGTCCCAGAATGTATTGCGTGCATAGTAGAGCCAATAAAGTGTTTATAAAATTTTTTTATGGTTTCTCTAATATGATTTCAAGGTGGTTCTAATAGGCTGACTTGATTATATCATTTGGAGGAAAGATATTTATAGGTAGTCATTTGTGATTGCTGGAGCATTGTTCATAGTTGATTCAACACAGCAGAGAAGAGTGTGCAAAGTGTTGAGCCATCAAAAGAAGGTCTATGTGACCAAGTAAAGTATTTGTGATATACATTGGAACTAATCCAGGCAGCAGGTCAAAGCACATTTCACCAAGATCCAGATATAGTGTGTATCTGTTAAACAAAAGGTTGCAGCCCTCACCACTTTGAGCAGTGTGCTCTCAGACAGTGCATCCTCTCCCCTAACAGGGACAATTGTAAAATACTCCTAATAGGTTCCGACCCTTGACCATGTCTACTATACTAAATATATTGTAAAGCAACTCCTAACATGGTTAAGGATCTTCTAACAAGGATCATAATACTCTAGTGCAGAATATTAGTGGGTGTCAATTCCCACCGGGATTTTTACCTATTTGGGTTTCCCCGTAACCAAAATATTGGTGTTGTGTTCATTTGCTCTTTCATTGTGTTTATGCTTTATGTTTAAGTATACTTAATTGGATAAAGAATTGAATCTTGTAGATAACTGATTCACCCTCCCCCCCCTCCTCTCAGTTATCTCTTGGGACTATTCCTAAAAAATACCATAATCAATTAATTACATCAATAAACACATCAACTAAATGTATAATGAAAAACTAAGCAAAACCAAGAACATAATTTTACATATACATATACATGAGCATATAAAAATGGTACCAAAAATGAATGAGATACAAGTGATCCCTCAAGCTCCAAGTCCATGTAGCCAGAGGAAGTCCATCACGTGTATACTAGTCCCTAGCAGAGGTATAGTAAAACACCACCCTACTATGTGGAACCCTCTGGCCCACCCCACCATTCACGTGGAGTTAGTAAGTTGGAAAGTAATATAAGACAACATGAAAGTAAGGAGAGGCCAACAAACATGTCAAAGAGATGCAAGAATCTCAAGTAGATGTAGTAGTCCAATGGAATACACAAGTAAAATGCAACATACCATGGATAACACTCAGCATGTGGACCAACATCTAGAGAAAAATCATAGAATTACATACCACAAATCGTTAAGGTGCTACTCACTATAAATGGACCTAGAATTGAGAGTAAAAACCATAGGGATTATCTCTTCCCACATGTATCAATACTAAAATATGGGGTCTAATCATATATACATCACACATAGATCTCTCATGAGATCTAGGAATTCAATGGTCTCTAACATCTATACTCACACTCTGATCACTCATGATGTATATGGATTTAATGATATTTACATCATGATCTATAGTCACACTCGGGTCACACAAGAAATTTGAGTATTTGATGGGTTACATAAGTCCAATTAATCTTTTTTAACGTTTAACCTAATACATTTTTATTATGGTTTTCACTTTTTAAGGAACTCCTTGACGTAGCCCATGCGACAACTTTAGGGTTGGGGTCTACATAAGGAGGTACTCCCTATGCCTATTCAATGTACCAAGTCCTATCTCTCAACATTACATGATGGATAACAACTAGAAAATTATCCACTAGATCTACGTGATGACATAAACACAACTCTTCGTCTACATGGACTACTCCAAGGATAGAAAATAGGGACTTTGTCCACTTGGTCTAAACAAGATGGTATGACCCAAAGATTGTCCACTTGATCTACATGAGGACATAAAAAAGATTCATCTCCATCATTGTCTACACCAAGGAAGAAAACAAAAAAGCATCAAAAAGCACAAAGGAAATGATTGGAGGACAATTTCACTCCAAGGCACTCAAAACATGCAAGTCGATTAAACAAAAGCCTAACCCATATAGAAAACCACTCGATTGACCACTTTTTGAAGAGCACGTATTCCTATAGAATCCATTAAAAATATCATTATAACACAAGGAATACTTACAATGCTCAAAATAAATAATAAACTCAATTTTTGACAAAATTTGACAAAGTAAAAAATCAGCAATTTAACACTAAAAGGGTATATTTGGATTGGAATATTAAATATTTGAAATGTCTTAAAACCATTATTCTTCCACAATCCTCCTAAATATATGAGAGCCTACTAAAATAAATAACTTTATCATTCCCAACAAGGTAATTGACGTGTGCTAGATGACGCGCAGAATGAGGCAAACACAAAAATGCCCAAAACTCAAACATCAAGGAAATTGATGAAATTAAAACTCATTTTCTCTTAGGAACCCAAAATAGCATTTCTCAAATAAAATTCCTTTTCTACAGTCTCACATAAATTTGAACATCATAACACTTCTAAAACTCCAACTATAAAATGAAAAATATAGAAATTACTTGCATAAACCCACTTTCATGATGGAATTAAACAAGAACATGCAAAAATGCTAAGTATAAGCCCACTACACTAATACAACCAATTTCATTAAAAATAATAGATTGAAATGAAAGAATCAAGATGTCGTACCTCATACAAAGTAGAGTAACTCAAAATTAAGAGGAAATACTCGATGAAATAAAATGAGGCTTTCAGAAAAACAAAGCAATTCTGGCACAATTTCAATGAGCTACTCCACACATGAATCCCGAAGTTGAATAACACCCAACAAGAAAAAGAGTGATCTTCTCCAATGCAAATTGGAGAAAGTCCAAAATTGTCTCAAGGAAAAGGTGAGAAGTGGGTGAAAAAAAATCACTTTAATATATAAGGCACTTTTTCAAAGTGACTTTCAGAATAGATCATTTAAATATTTTTAAATGAACTATTGACCCTTTTCCACAAATTAAATAAATTGATTACATTTAATTGAAATCCAACAATGAAAAATTAGCTGGTAAATAAAAAATATTTAAAATTCCTAAATCATATTAAAATAATCATTAATTCTAAATCATCTGTGATAGCTGTAGGAACTCAGAATGCACAGACATATCATTGATCTATAAAAAATGCATGAAGTCTAGATTTACCAACACATATCAAAGGGAATAATATAATTATTGTAGACATGCCATCTATAAAGGGATGACATTGGCTCATTATGAAAAGTCAATGTTACTATATCTTGTGCTACTTTTAGGGATATAGACACACTCAAATCCTACAACTCAAGTAGAATGTGTTTGGTACCTATTCCCTGAACACGGAACCATAAAGTGTAGCTTATCTCAATATAAATAGTTGAAGCTGCACATGAAGATACATGATAGAAAATAGAAAAGGAGAATGATACCATCATGTGGACCTTGTGAATGAGTAACTATGACTTCATCTCACTTGATACACTCACATTAAGAATAATCCATAACAAGTATATGCACAAAGTAGTGAGCATCATATCATTTTAATTAAGATTGTATTTTAATCTAAAAATTTCATTTTAATATGAAACATTTAAATAAATCATTTTAAGACCATATGAGCGTAAACCAGTGAAATTAAATAGCAGAAATATCCAACAACATATAAGGAAAACTATATCATGGAGTCTAATAAAATCATCTTGATAACATAATCAATAGTCTTGAATGAAAAATATACCATATCATCATAAGACATCATGTCACATCACTAGCATCATCATGTAGATATGATCAAACTACAAGTAGTAACATAATTTAACCATCTATTGGTAACTAAAATAATAAATTGTCATCAATGCATCTCATCATGAAGACAAACACAATAAAATAAAAAGAGTATATCTCAGATCAAAATAATATGGAATTAAATGCAAATACTAGAGGCACTACATCATCCCCCTCTAGGCATAGGCTTGCTCCTTGAATCCTACAAAAAGATAAGGGTACAAAAATATCAACCCTGAAGCATCCTCCAATGTAGTAGAAGTCCCATCACTTGGGTCCCATTGGACCCTTACCTTCTCTACATCTCTAACCTTGAGGGTCAACCTCTAATGTTGAAGAATGTAGATGGGCTCCAAAGAAATATTCCCATCCTCTACCTGTAAATTAACCCAATCAAGAACTTGGGTCGTGCATCAAGAATATATTGTTTCCACACAAAAACATGAAAAACATCATGGATGCACAATAGGCTAGGTAGAAATGCCAAGCCATACGCAACATGACCAATCCTCTCAAGGATCTCAAAATTGCCAAAAAAATGTGGTGCTAGCTTAGATCCTTCCACATATTAGATGGGAGTCTCCTCCCATCGAATTTGCAAAAAAACATGGTCGCCAAGTGAGAAGTGATGCTCAATACTATGGGAATCAACATAATTTTTCTACCAATCTTGAGCAGTAACCAAATGCTCTCTAATATGAAAAACCAGTTTCTCCATATCCTGAAGCATATTAGGACCCAAAACTATTAAATCCTCTAATTGATCACAACTCAAAGGTGTATTGCATGATCGACCAGACAAGGCCGGGAAAGGTGACATGCCAAGAGAACTATGGTACCCATTATTATATGCAAATTTAACCAAGTAAAACTAGTCCTCCGAGCTTGACTGTTGATCCATCACATATATGTGCAATATTTCCTCAAGAATATAATTCATCAGCTCCATTTGACCATTAGTTTTTGGGGTGATATGTTGAAAAAATTGAGCTAGCCCAAAGAATGCTGGAGAGATATCGATAGTGTACAAGTAAATACTAGATATCTATCCAAAATGACCGTGTAAGTTATCCCATGCAATTGAACTATATCCTCGATGAATACATGTGCTACTAAAGAAGTATTATATGAAGATATCATATGTAAAAAGTGAGCCACCTTGGACAACTTGTACACTATAAGCATAAGAGCATCATGACGACACAGAGACATAGGTAACCCAGTAATGAAATAAATAGATATAGTATCCCACTTCCATTTAGAAATGGAATGTACCTATAAAAGACCCATTATATGCTAATTATTTGCATTCAATCTATGACACTCAAGATATCTAGTCACAAAATCAGCAACATTAGGCCTCATTCCTACCCAAAAGTACAACTTTCTAAGGTTGAAATGCATCTTCTTGACACTAGGATGTACATAATACAATGTATGATGTATTTGAGTTAACACCAATGAATAAAGATCACATGACACTGGCACATAAATGTACTTATGGTGCCACAAAAGTCCATCTGACTCCAAAGAGTAACCTAAAAATATCTTATAACGGTAGATTCACACTTAATATTTGTTATAACTTCCTAATATAAAGTGTCACTATGTTTAACACATCAAGGATATATCTACACAAATCTACACCAAGTGAAAAAAATAGAGATCTAATGCCTTCTCCTACATAAGGAATCCACAACGACATTCTCCTTCCATTTGATGTAATGAATATAAAAATCATACTCACACAAAAACTTCATCCAATGACACTATCATGCATTTAGGTTTGGATAAGAAAAAAATATACCAAAAGCTATGCTGATCGCTATGCAACTTAAACCTATGACCCAAAAGAAAATGTCTCTGGTGCACTAGCACATGAAAAACTACTGCTAGCTCCAAATTATGAGTGGGGTTGTTCAGATCATGATCCTTGAGCTTTTGGGACTCATATGCAATCACTTATCCCTCCTACATAAGAACTTACCCTGGACACCATCAAAAAATGCATTAGTGAAAACCATGAACTCACTCACAAGATCGGGAACTACCAAGATAGGTACACTAGTTAAATGTGTCTTAAGATCCTAAAACGTTGAATCACAGTATGTGGACCAAACAAAATTCTTCCTTTTCCTCTAAAGAGAATTGATAGTATGAGTTGACCATGAGAAATCCTTTATGAATCAGTGATATTCACCTACTAAACCCATGAAACTATGAACCTTAGGAACACTAGTGGGTGTTGGCCAATCCATAATAGTCTGGATCTTTGAAGGATCCATATAAATTCACTCTCTAGAGATGATATGACCAAAATAATTCACCTTAGTTTGGAATATATCACATTTGTCTAGGTTTCCATATAATTGATAGTTATGTAGACACTATAATACCTAAAGAAAGTGGACCTCATGCTCCTCCATAGTCCACAAATATACCAAAATATCATCTATAAATATAAGGAGAAGTTTTCAAACTCATGAACACTGATGGCGTATTGGTCAACCCAAAGGGTACAACCATAAACTCATATTGTTGATACCAAGTGCAAAATTTTGTATGATAATTGTCAGCCTCATGGATACAAATCTGTTGGTATCTCAACTTAAGATATATCTTCGAGAAAACTCTTAGTTCTTTCATTTGATCAAATGGATCATTTATCCTCAATAAGGGATATTGGTTCTTCACCATCACCTTATTCATACTTTGGTAATCAATACAAAAATGCAAGGATATATCCTTCTTCTTCATGGATATGACTAGTACACCTGATGGGGATACACTAGGACAAATATGGTTCTTGGCCAAAAACTACTCTAACTACAAATAGAGCCAACTCATCTTCTGAGTGGCCATATAATAAGGTGCCCAAGATACAAGATCCACTTCAAGAATGAGATCAATGTAAAAATCTATATTGTGCTAAGGTATGGCATGCCTATAATCTCATCTAGAAATATGTCTAAAAACTCACAAATAAGTGCATTCTCATCAAGAGACACCTCTTAACTCTTAAACCCATCATGGTCACTAATAGAGAGTATGAACAACTAAAACTATTGTTGCATACTCCGCTTAAGCTTCTTAGTTAAGATAATACAAATTTAAATAGGTATCTAGACCCCTACAAGTTGAACACACCCACCCATGTCATCCACACATTGTATCAACTTACACTAGCAATCTATACTAACCTAGTGGGAAGCTAACCAATCCATACCCAACATAATTCCATAAGATCTAAAGGGTATGATACAAAGATCTATGGTGGTGGTGGTGGTGTCCAAATCCAACACACAACCACGTACAAGGGAGTCCATTGCCACTTTGTAACTTATGGCTAACTGAACCTACCCATTATCAACTTGTTGTACTACCACTATCTCACATCCCTCAACAAGGAAAGAAGAAATTGTACCATCTTGAAATGGACACACTTCATTTTGAGACCTTTTAGACCTCCTTAGTGTAGTTTTGGTCTCTATCTCTCCTTCCTAACCCCTCCATTTCTAGGTCTTCTCTCATTTTCTAGCATGGTCTTTTAGGTGTTAGTTCATCACCTTTTCGGTCATATCTTCCAGTGAATTCATTTTATCTTGATTCTTTCTGCACTCCCTCTGAGGCCTCCAATGCCCCATTTTGGGACCCCTATAGGGAATAGGTTGACTTGGCTAACATGTTCCCAAAGAAGAGATCAACTAGCTTGTCATCTTCCTTGAGGGATCTTAGATGTGAGGCCTAAAGTGCCTCAAGTTTGTCGATTGGCTTATTTTTCTCCCAGGTTGGCATGCTTTGTTTTCCCTCCCAAAAAATAGTATATAAGAAGGATAGGGAATTTCATTTTCATATTATATCATCATCAATGAAGATACATCCTCAATCTACTAGTGATTAAGAGAAAGAATATTCAAGCATCTTAAGTTAAAGCATTTTTCCTTCTTGCTACAAGATTCTTCCTTCAAGGTTGTAGTGGAGTTTGGCTTCTAAGAGGAGGATTCATCATTCCAAATCATTCAAATTATTCTATCCTTCATCATTTCATGTCACACACATTCCAATACATGAGGTTTTAACTTTATTTATTTCCTTTTGGTTTCTTTGATTCAAGGCTATTACATTTGCATACTTGATCACATATCAAATTCAATTGCATCTACAAAGATAATTGTATCTTTCATTTGATATATTCAATCCTACTACATATTATCATTTCCTTTATCACTACATTTAATTTTCAACTCAAGGTTGAATCCTGAATCTAGGGCTTGACCAAGGCAAGCCCTTATCCACCCCAATGAGAAAATCTAGATTTATTTGTACAGGAGAAGGATCTCAGAATTGTAGGTACAAACCTAGAAGTTTTAGATAGTGATCTATTAGAAAAATCTTGATCAACTTCAGAAAAGTGCCTCGGGAATGCAATGACTTGGTCAAATTGTTCTATAACATGATGACATGATCAACCTATTCTTGACAGCCTAAGATTTTAAAACATTTTTTGGGATTTTCTGCTATGATTACATATCCACAGTCATAAATTCAGTTAAAGGTCCAGAACAATAGTTTTCATAGCAGAAAAGAATATTATTCTTCATAATTCAAATTGAGTATCTCATTATCTATTTCATATCTTAGTTTAGATCTATTTTACATCTTAATTGGGCTGATTTCTTATATTTAGCACCTATATCTCTAATGCTTATATTGCCAAATCAATTTGTTCAATTTTATAAGTTCATTTATACAACCTTAATCAAATCTTACATTGCATGAAAGAGGACTTACTTTTGTACTTCCTTAATATAATTTGGGTTTAGCATTAGCATCTCCTCATCTTCTTGGGTTTTTATTAATCTAACTTAGGTTATATTGAGAGTTATGCTTGGAAGCCCCTCTTTCTCTTGTATGCTAGTGAGGAAATGGTTAATTCATGAGCACATCTCACATAGTTTACATTAGTAACTTCACCAACACAATTTCCCCTGTAAACATAAATGAAAGTATCTAAAGCACTAGAATCAAATAAAATAGAGGTAGATATAACACACAACGCACTTGTAGTCTCAACAACAGCTCCCTCGTGCTCATCTTGATGGTTATCAACCACTGCAAAAAAATTATCAGATCTACCTACATCACCAATAATAGGCTCAAAAACCATAATCCTATAACTTGATCATGAAACTCCCCTCTAAGGATATTGTAAAAAAAATATGGTTTTGCTAGCCACAAGAGAAACAAGCCCCTCTACCATGACTATGACCTAAAAAATGTGCACTTGACTTAAAAAAACTAGCCCTACTGGAACTCTATTGACCACTCTAAGGTGTACTCCTAGCTTCCTAGCTATGATACTTGTGCCTATTATGTGAGCCACTATAGTTCCCGAGATGGAAACTAATAGAGTCATGTCTCTGAGATGAGCATTGGAAATTCCTCGTTCTATACCACTATTAAAAACCTACCCTAGGGGGTGTTAAATTCTTGTTAGATGGACATGCATGTTGTACTTGTGTGTCATGTGTAACTAATCCTCAAGGTTGTGAACTATTAACCTATGTCCCTTTCCTTCTACTAAAATCCTTTGAAATATTACTTTCGTCCAATCTTGCCATCTCAACAACAAGGGAAAGTGTCCTAGGATGATGCATACATATGTTTAAAATAATATCTAGCCACTAAGATCTTGAATAAAATATTGCACCAACAAAGGCTCATCATGATTATAGCTACAATACTACCTCATATAAAAGAGCCCATGCTTGTACTGATCCACCATCATAGTCCCCTATCAAATCTCATGAAACTCATTAGTAGATGCCTCTGTATAATGATTTGAAAAATAGAACCACTTCTCAAAGATCTCCTAAGAAAAGGTTTCAATATCCAACTCGAGATTTTTCTCATCTATGTTTCACCAAGTAGATGCAAAATTCCTAAGGTACATGATAACATAATGAGATCTAATGTTTCTCTCATAAGGTTGATAAATAAATAATGCCCAAGATCCAATAACCATGTTTTGGCCTTATTGTCATTGCTAGTATCATCAAACAAAGGTGGACAAGACCTCATAAGATCACTTATGTTACCTACATGAATAAAATCCTCATCTACCACTACCCTTCCTCTCCTATGATTATCTCTCAAACCAATTGGATTTCAAGAATTTTCACACTCTCTCCACTCCTCATTCTCTCTACACTCAGATAGTTGTGAGTACCCATGGTGAGAATCTTCTTGTCGATGTCCCAATTAAGCTATAAGCTCCTATAGTTATTGAATCAGCTAGGAGATCCTATCATTACTACCATGACCCTCTTTGTAGTCTTCATGGTGATCCTCATGTTTGTCTTCTTACCTACATGCTCTTCCTCATGATGCTCCTCCTCATGGTCATCTCACTGACCACGTCCACATCTAGGAGGCATCCTTAAGAGCCAAACAAGGAATAGGTAAAAATCACATATACATACAACTAATCCATACTATAGAAATTATCAAGGCAAGATAGCTATAAATGAAAATAAAAACCATATATCACTCACACCAAACACAATGGAAGCATAATATAGAGATCCCAGTGTATGAACATGAAATTTGATACTGAATGTAATGGCCCACCAAGGAACCCTTGTAACACCACCCTACCATGTGGAACCCTAAGGACCACCCTTTTGTACTTGAAAAGTTATTAAATTGGCCACAAACATAAGGAAACATGTAAGAAAGGAGAGGCCAAAACTCGTATAAAGAAAATGCAAGACTCACAAGAGGATATAGTTGTCGAATGTAATACACAAGTACAATGCAAAAAACCATGTAGAAAACTCAATAAGTGGACTAATACATAAAGAAATATCATAGAATGACATGCCACAAGTCATTAAGGGTCTATTGATTGCTAATGGACCTAGACATGAGAGTACTAACCATAGGAAATATCTCTACCTACATGAATCAATACTAAACTCTAGGGCGTAATAATCTACCTAACACACAAATCTCTCATGACATCTTTGGATTCAATGGTCTCCACATTCTACACTAAAACTTGGATAACTCATGACATCTGAGGATTCAATTATATTCAAATCACCATATATACTCATTATTGTCTAACACATGACATGTAGGGATTCAATGGGTTCCACAAGTCTGATTAACCTTATCTAATATTTAAACCCAATGTATTTTATATATGGTTTTCACCTTTTAAGGAACTCCTTGACGTATCTTATGCGGCCACTTCTGGGTGAGGGTGCATGTAATAAGCTACTACCCATTCCTACTCAATGTACCTAGTCCTATGGCTCAATGTCACATGATGGAGAATAACCAAAAAATTATCCACTCGATCTATATGAGGACATACAAAAATCTCTTCATCTAATTGGACTACCATAAGGATAAAAAATAGGGACTTCATCCACTCAACCTACATGAGGGTGGTATTACCCAGGGATTGTCCACTCAATCTAAATGAGGAAATAAATAAGATGCATCATCATCATGGTCTGAACCAAGAATAGAAACACAAAAGCACCAACAAGCAAAAAGGAAATCATTGGAGCACAATTCCACTCCAAGATAATCAATGCAGGTAAGTTGAGTAAACACAAGCATCAAACAAATAGAAATCTATGTGATTGACCACTTTTACAAGATAAAATATTCCCATGAAAGTTATTACACATCTCTTTATAATACAAGGAAGACTGGCAATGCTCAAAAGAAAAAATAAACTCATTTTTTTGAAAAATTGACCAAAGTACAAAAATCAGCAATTTAACACTAAAAGGGTAAATATTCAGATCATGATATAAAATATTCAGAATATCCTACAACTATTCTTCTTCCATAATCCTACTCAATACATGAGAGAATAATAATATTAATAACTCGTTGAAGGTTCTTCTGCCACCCCAACTAAACACATTGATGGTCATCTCTCCTTCGACTTTGCTACTGTCATCAAGGGGATAAATGTATCTATTTTCCTATATTCCTAGGATTTTATGTTTTCCCATCAGGCCTATCATTGTATTTAGCTTAGGTTTCCTATGTTCTCAGGAAATTATACTTGCCCATTGGGCCTATCATTGTATTTATTTAAGGCTGAACTCTATAATTCCAAACTCTTGGGTATGATGTAATTAGGGATTTTGGTTATGAGGCTTTTTATTTCTCCTAACCATTATTCCTTTTTTTGGTTTTCTTGATGGGGTAACGAATGAAGTTTTTATTCAGGCTCTTTTCTCCGGGAGCTCCTTACCTTAGAGCCAGTTTATGTAAAAAATAATATTATAATATATTAAGTGGCACTGCCATCTTTTCAAAAATAAAAATAAAAAAATAACTCAAGCATTCCCAACAAGGTAATTGACATGAGCTAAATGACACACAAAATGGGGCAATCATAAAATTGCTCTAACATCAAACATCAAAGAAATTGATGAAAATAAAACCCATTTCCCCTTAGGCACCCAACATCACATTTCTCAAATAAAATTCTATTTGCATGCACTCGCAAAAAATTGAATATCATAACACTTCTAAAACCCCAAATACAAAATGTAAAATAAGGAAATTGATTGCATAAATCCAACCAGGTGATTGAATTAAACACGAATGTGGGGAAGAGCTAATTCCTATCCCACTACACTAATGCAACCATTTTCATTAAAATAAATGGAATAAAATGAAAGATTCAAGATTCCCTACCTCACATAAAGTAGAGAAACTCAAAATTAAAAAAAAAACTAAGTACTCGATGAAATTGAACAAGGCTTTTGGTAAAGTGGAGAAATTATGACATGATTCGATTGAAATACTCCACACATGAATCTAGAAAGTGGGTCAAACCTAACAAGAAAAAGAGTGATTTTCTCCAATGCAAATTATAGAAAAATCCAAAATTCTCTTAAGGAAAAAGAGAGAAGTCAGTGAAAAGAACTCACTTAAAAAATACAAAGAACTTTTTCAAAGTGACTTTTAAAATAGATAATTTAAATATTTTTAAATAAACTATTGACCTTTTCCATAAATTAAATAAATTTATTCCAATTAGTTGAAATCCAACTACAAAAAATTAACCAATAAAGAAAAGAATATTAAAAATTCCTAAATTACATTAAAATCCTGACATTAATTGTAAGTCATCCACAACAGCCATAGGAACTCTAAACACACAAACATCACTTGTCTATCAAAAATTCATTGTGAATTCCGTATTACAAACATGTACCAGAAGTAATAATATAATTATTGTGTATATTCTACCCATATAGAGATGACATTGGCTCAGTATGTTCAAAGTCAATGTTACTATCTCTTATGCCACAATTGGGGACATAAACATACTAAAATCCTATAGCTCATTCAAAATGTGTCTGGTACTTATTCAATGAAACACACAAACATGGAATGTAGTTTCTATCAATATAAATGGTTGAAGCACATGAATATAGATGATATAAAATAGGGAAGTAGAATGATACCATCTTGTGGGCCTCACGAATGAGTATCTAGGACTTCATCTCACTTCATACACTCACATCAGGCATAATCCATTACAAGTATATGATAAAATTAGTGAACATCATATCATTTCAATTAAGATTTCATTTTAATTTAAACATTTCATCTAAATATGATTTATTTAAATAAATCATTTTATGACCATATGCGTATAAATCAATGAAAGTAAAATACAGAAATACCCAACAACATATAAGACACAATATATCATGGAGTCTAATTAAATTATCCTAATAACATAATCAATAGTCTTTAATGAAAAATACACTAGATCATCATAATACATCATGTCATGCATCACTAGCATCATCATACAAATATGATCAAGGTGCAAGAAATAACATAATGTAACCATCTATCACATCTATGATACTAGTAACCGAAATAATAAACCGTCATCAATGCATCTCATCATGCAGATAATGAAAAATATTAACGAGAGTATATCTTAGGTCATAGTAACATGCAAAGAAATGAAAAGATGAGAGACACTACAACTCATAATAGGTAGTTATCACCACTTAAATATTTATTTATTAATTCAAACCTTGTGCAGTTTCTCAGTCTATCATTATATTTTCTTTTTCTAGTTGTGAAATTCCTTATATAATCAAGTACATCCCTATCTCATTTTACTACATACAAATAGAAAAAACATCATGTCATGAGACCACTATTGCATTATTTTAAACTTTGCAACTTCAATCTCTTTCTATATTTGCACAACCACACACCAAATGTATGTCACTAATCTTACCTTAGATTCTCACCCTTTATTTAGTCTTTGAATTTTTCTTGTATGCACATTCACAAATCATACATCTTCAAGATCTTTGAATTTTGGTAATTAAGTAAAAGATGTTAGTCATGGATCTAATTTTAGATAAACATGCCTTATCTCCTTTATGATGCATGAGGTATTTTTTCGCACTTTAATTTATTTTAGAATAGAAACAAATAACTACACAACTAATATTAGCCATGTACATACAATTCAAGATAAAAATGCATTAAAGCCTTTTGACCTTTTAGATCACATAATAGGTTCACACATTCCAAATCCTAAGTTCTTCAGGAATATGTACAAAAATATGCAATTAATACTAAATATTGATCTTAGAAGTATTAGTGATTTAATTCCTTCATAATGTAGCTATGTGCTAGAATTGAATTTACCTTTTGCAACAAATCCTAGTCATTAATCCTAGACCACGTGGAGAATGGAAATATCACAAGCTCTTGTAGTATTTTGTAGATAGGATTTTGGATTTATTTTTTAATGTGTAAAATTGCACAACAAATATTAACCCTCTATCTAATATGACTTGATGTATATTCTTAAAACCCTTATTGAACTTTTCAGTTGTGTAAAAGATCTTGACCATTGATTCACCTTAAGATGCGGACTATTAATTGTTTACAATTAGAATACAAAGTTTCACATTTTTATTAATTTGAGTCATTTTGAATATGCACAAGAATAAAATGCATCTAAACTATCCATGTATTCCGAAGGAATAAGGACTTAAAAATCCTTTGAGATGCCAATGTGTCCACTTTTGAATCTACACAACTAAGCTGTGCATCTCCATCATCAATCATCCAAAATATAAGAGGGATATATACCAATACAAATACATATATAGGAAATTTCATAGATGTTGAACCATTGACCAATAATTAATATGATGCATATACATAATAAATCATGTCTACTAATCTAGAAAAGGTTTTAAAGAAAATAATTCGTATGAGAACATATGTATGCCTATTGGAAGCAACACGTAACTAGAACAAGGAGTTGGCTAACATATCACATGGAATGACATACCTAATAAATTAAAGTTCAAGGAAGTAGAAAATAAGAAACTAAATTGTAAAAATTGGGCTCAATAAAAATGTCATGAATAAAGCTTTATAGACTTAGATATTTTACAATCAAACGAGGGTTAATTAGGCAAAAAGAATAAAAAGGATATAGGGCCTAGTAAAATAAACATTAAATAAGAATCAAGTTATAAGTAAAATAACAAGAACAAGTCAACTGAGAAATAGAAAATAATGTTTAAAAAGAATAATTGATTATAACTTATAAATTAAGGTTCCGGGTTTTAGATTTTGGTTTTGTATTTAGGTTTTTTTCCAAAAAGCCTTATCCACTATGGGAGATCAAGACAAAAACCTCATGAAATTTTTAGTGTCCCAATAAGCCTATTATTATATTCTACCTAGTCTATGTAGAATAGTCTAGATAACTAAGAGGGGGGTGAATTAATTATCATAAAATACTTTTCTTAAACTTAATTAATCCAAATAAATATTAAATAAATCAAATAAATAGAACATGCATGAACATGAAACCATATAAACACCAAAAACCATGAAAACCAAAATTTATAAGGAAACCCAAGATGGGGAAAACTATAGAGAAACTAATTCTCATCAATAGTAACACCAATTAAGGTGACATTGGTTAAGGTGATTTTTACAAAAGCTTAGTGCCAAGATGCTCATTGCAGGTAAGGCTCACTACTAGTAGGGATCACTTCCTAGATGCAATAAGGCTCATTGATAATAATAAAAGGCTCACATCCAAAAGAAGAAGAATGAAAGGAATCCACCACTAAAATAACTATCACCAACAAAAACACCAGGAGAACCTCATTTTATTCTATCTCTAGCTTTACACATTTAGGATTTATTCTTTTTCATAAATTCACAATCATCATACTCCCACACATCACCAAGCAAAATAATCTTTCACTTACACCATGTCATGTCGCATAAACTTCAAATTCCACGAAACATAATTTGAAATTGGTCACCACTAAACACTCCCATAGTGGTAAAGAATAAAATGTGGACCACATGAATCCCCCTAACTCAAATAAGAATGCTACATATTCACCATGATATTCAAAACAAAGAAATAGGATATACACAGTACAATAAAAACAATGTCTTGAAGAATGTTATCCAGCTTCTAGATCAGTCTAGACCCAAATGAGTGTACAACATTATGCTGCAAAATAAATGGGACTGGGAAAAACATAGAAAAAGATAGACCATCATAGAAAAACATTTGAAGCATGCTAGTCTAGATAATCAAAGTATCAAAACCTCATCCAACTGGCCAAGATATGTTGACATCAATAACAATCATTAATAACAACAATAACAACATCAATGTCACATTCCAATAATATCTCCCTTTGTCATTGATGGAAAAATTCATTGATAACAAAGAAAACACCTCAATGTCAAATAATATCAACATCAAAACCCTTGTTCTTGTCCCCCTTTGACATGAATGACAAAGGGAAAAAAAATCTCCTTGAAAAAATTAATCTACTACCCCTAAGAGGAAGCCACCAAACATTGGTTTAGAAAAGAATAATAATATAATAACCTATAAGATCAATGCACACACTGGTGAATTTACTATATAGTAGGAAGGGACAAAACCCCTAAATTCTAACAAAGATACTCAAAAGTATCTTTGCATAATGGTTTTGTGAAAATGTCTACAATCTTCTCTTTTGTAGGCACATATTCAATTCTTACCTCATTGTCCAAAACCTTATCTCTTAAGAAATGATAAGTAATGGATATATGCTTTTTTCTAGAGTTTTGTACCAGATTCTTAGAAATTTTTATAGCACTAGTATTATCACACAAATTGAGATTAGTTTATCAAATTTTATGCCAATATCATTCAGTTTTTGTTTCATCCACAATACCTAAGTACAACATGAGGATGCTACAATGTACTCAACTTGAACAATACATAATAATATAGAATTGAGTTTCTCACATGACCATGAAACCAACCAAGAGCCAAGGAAATAAGCTTGACCACTTGTACTTTTGATTTCATCAATACATCTGGCCCAATCAACATCACTCTAAGTTATCAAAGTAAAATATAAATCCTTTGGATACCATAATCTAAAATCTTTTGTACCCTTCAAATATCTAAAAAATCCTCTTTACTACAACATGTGATTCTTTTGATTCTTTTTGAAATATGACTGCAAAACAAATAGCTCTTACATAATATCTTGTCTAGTGGCATTTAAAAGTATAACAATTCTCCAATAATTGAGTTGTGTTACAACTAGCTGTTGTTGTCGTACAGAAAAAGATTGACCTATTAATGCTTGATCGAACCACTATACATATATAAGATACAAGAGTCTACTAAACCATGTCAGAAACCACCATTGTGTTGATAACACCAAGGAGACCAAGGGAACAATTAGTCTTTCTCACCATTGTAATAATCCCCCCAGTATAAGTGTGGGATTTGAACTTGTGACCAAGCTCTGATACTACTTGTTAGAACCAAAAGGAGGCAAGAACAACTAAGGGTGGGGGATGAGTCAGTTGTGTGTACCTAGTTAATCTAATTTCACTTTAGCCACTTAGATAAAAAAGCTAAACAATAATGGAAGATCCACAATATAGAGCACATAACAAAAAGATTTTTTCTTGAGGAAACTTGGTTACTTGGGAAAACCCAAAGAGGGAGTAAAACCTACTAGATGAGTGTACTTTGTTAAAATTAGTACCCATTTAAGAGAAAAATAGAGAACAAGGGATTCACTTCAACCATAGGCTTACAACCCAATTTGTAGGCTCACTGCTCACAATACAATCTCAAATCTAGCCCTCAGTTGGGTTCACTGATCTATCTTCAATTACAATAGGGTGGACATATATTACTTTACAACTGAACTCACAAATATCATCTCCTATGCCAATATAGTTCCAATGAAGTACAAACTCTACCTTAACTATAGAATACACATATACACAACCCTATTTATTGCATACATACTCTTGAGTAATTACAAAATGATCTCTCATTTATAGAGATTATAAATAATAATTAACCATTAGGGAAACTAAGTTCTAATATAGTAAAAGATATAAATATTGTGATCGATCTCCAATGTGATCCAAATCAAGTCTCCTAAGACTTAGATATGACCCATATCTTCAGGCTCAAACACACACAAGTGCTACTGAAGCAACATAAAGAATTGAAACATGTTACTTCACTAAGTCGACTAGGACCTAAATGAAGAAACACCGACATGCTACCAAAGCTAAAAATGTGATAATATCAGCCAATGCGAACCAACATCATGATCATTACACGATCCAATAGCACTAACAAGAAACATGAATACCATCCAAAACCTTCACATCATCTCCAATACGAAATCCAAACTCATGTTTAGCTCTAATAAATAGGAACACTAAGATACCAAACATAGACATAACAAAAGATAGGTTGGTGTACTCGTAGTCATGAACTACAATATTTGTGAGCATAATAATAAGGAAACATGAAAACACCATCTTCGTAACCTCTAAAACATCAAATCCAAGTCATACCGAACCAAATTATTATCCACTATTCATACAAATATTGTGACACCAGTAACAAGAAACTTGATCATATCTTACTTAAACTATTAAACCAACTTATATGAACCTCTATAGATGATCTACATACATATTAGAATAATACCTCACCATCGCATCTCAAGATATTCAGTATAGAATCTAAAAAAATGAAATCCTCATTATCAAACATCATAAACACATTGTTTGAGACAACAACAAGTATGTTGACATCAATGACAAAACATTAATGTCAGGACACCCAAATAAAAAAAATTCACATACTCAACAATCTCTCCCTTTTGCATTGATGAAAACATATGTAGTGAAAAACTGATCAATTCACAAAGTCAATTCTATATTCACCTAATTGCAATAAATCTACTTGATCATTCTAAATAACAAGGGGTGGTCCCACAATAGTGTGTCCCACTTTTTGCCCAACTTTGACACAAAGAACAACATTCTAAGAAAAAACTTCACTTTCAAACACCTGTTACCGTAAAACTATTAGGAATTTGAAGATGATGTAAACTAGAGTCTTTTAGAATTTTATTTCTAGTTTCTAAATATAATTTGAAATTTTTTTTTTTGTTAAAATTCATTTTTCCTTCTCCTTCAAAAAGTGGTTTGTGTGAAAAACTGTGTTTTTAAGGAGTTATTGTCACTTGGATCAACATAAATTTTTTTTAAAATATGATAATGATGTAATTCTTTTGAGATTATATTTTTAATTTCAATATCTAAAGGATGCAATTGGTTTCATTCATTTTGGGTTAATATTTCATTGTTTATTGAGTTCTAAAGTGACAGTAACTGTAATTTAGACATAAGGTCACTTGGATTGCTCTAACTTGATCTGTGTATATTTAAATTCATTTTTTTATTTTTATTTTATAGAAAGGTAACACAAATACTCTTTTCCTACATATTTTTCATAAATTTTTTTTGTAATTTACTATTTTTCCCAAAGTCTTGAACAAATAGGTTGTTGAATGACCAAACAACCAATGTTTAGTTAACATAATATTTAAAAGTGATAATGAACTTAATATGTATTAAAATTATATTTATTAGAAATCTTTTTCTAAATAGCATCATACTACATAGATAGGTTTTTCAAATGGATTCATTTGATCTGCCAAAACATAAGGTCGAAGTGATTTTTTGTCAGCATTTTAATAGGTGTGAAGGAGACTCCATTGTAGGTATGAATGAGGAGTATAGATGTTATATCAATGTTTTTTTAATCTAAGAGGCTTTGAGGTAACCATTTGTAATTAATTCCTTCAAATGGAACCTCTCAAGGCTTAAATCATCATATTTTATTAAAAATGTGTTATTTCAGCAAAAATTAGCATGTCTAAAAAAGTGGGACACACTATTGTGGGACCACCCCTAGCTCAACACAATCTCTACAATCTTTGATCTTGCTTCTATTTTTCACACAAATTCTCCCCCTTTAACATTAATGGAAAAGGATCAAAGATATCAAAACTACCCAACCAAGAAATATCCATAAGACTATTCCCCCTAAAGAGTAGTTCCAAAAACTCATGAATCTGGGAAATAATATTTGAATAGATTATCTAGACTAATGCTATTCTTAACATCATTAGCTCTGATCTGGAGGGGATATCACCCCAAGCTTTTCCCTAAGATACTCAAAAGTATCCTTCGATAAAGGCTTTGTAAATATGTTAGTAATATGTTCATTAGAAGATACAAATTCCAACAAGCTATACTTACTTGCATCAACTTTAGGTGAATCATATTCTTTTGTCAACTTAAATTTGATAACAATAGGTGTATAAACCAGTTTAGAATTCTTCAATCCAAACTTCTTTAATAATTCTTTGGTATACTTGGACTAAGAAATAAGAATACCTTTACGGTTTAGATTTACATGTAATGCAAAGAAAATTTTAACTCACAAATCATAGACATTTTGAATTCCTTTTGCATCTCATCTACAAATATTTTTCACAAATTGTCATTTCCTCCAAAAATTATGTCATCAACATAAACCACAACAATAAGGATTTTAACTTGAGTAAATTTTCGTAGCATAAATTATTATCATTAGAATCCTTTATAAATCCTTGTCCAATCAAATACTTGTCTAATGTGCCACACTAGGCTCTAGGTGCCTTCTTCAATCCATACAAGGTTTTCTTCAACCTGCAAACAACATTTGGATCACTTCTGAACTTAAATCCCTCCATTTGTTCAATGTAGGCTTCTTCAAGATCAATTCTCCATTTAGGAATGCTGATTTTACATCCATCTGATAAACTTTACAATCACATCTTTAAAGGTTGTAAAGGATAATAATATCTATATTGCTTCCATCTGGGAAATAGGGGCATACGATTCATCAAAATTAATATCTTCAATTAGAGTGAAACCTTTCCAAACTAGTCTTTCCTTATTTACTATTACCTTTCCATTCACATCTACCTTGTTCCAAAATACTCACTTTGTTCAAATCATATTTTTGTCTTTCAGTCTGGGCACAATTTCCCATCTCGGATATTTATTTATCTAATCAATATCTTCTTCCATTTCCTTTACCCAATTTTGATGATTGTATGCTTCTTCCATAGTCTTTGGTTCAGTCTTTGAGAATAAAGACGTTAAGACCTATTCTTGAGCTCCTCTAATTCTTGTGATAATTTCTTTATTCTTATCTCTAATAATATAATTTTGTAAATTATTTCTCTATACATACCATGGGGTTTTAGTTGTAGATGTCACAACCTCCTTTATTTATTATTCTTTCTTTTCTGCTTTTCCCTTGTCATCAGAATCATTTGATGTATATTCAATATGTTTGTCAGGATTTATTTGAATATCTTCATCAACTTTTACATTTTCACTCTCAAATAACTTCTTTAGTCTCTTATTGTAATACCAATACACTTTTCTTCTTAGTATCTCATAAATATGCCTTCATCATCTCTACTATCAAACTTTCCAAGATTGTGTTCATCTCTTCGAATGTAGCACTTACTTCCAAATAATTTAAAGTATTTCACTATAGGAGCGCTTCCATGCTATAAAAAATATGATATCTTTCCATGTCTCCTTTGGAAAATTACTCTATTAAGAGTGACTCACTTTTTAAATCATTATTCTATCTACTTCTTGAACTATCTAGTTCATTCTTTACACTACACAATTCTATTGTGGTATTCTAGGGGCAGATAACTTGATCTTTTTATGACATGTTTCTAACAAAAACTATTAATTTTATCATAAATAAACTCTACTCATCTATCTGATCTTAAACATTTAATTTTTATATCAACTTCATTCTCAACTCTCTCCTTGAATATCTTTTATTTTTGTAATGCCTATGATCTTTCTATTTAAAATACAACCCAAGTTAGTCTAGAATAATCATTAATTAAAATAGTGAAATATTTCTCACCTTGGTAGCTTCTTGTTCTATTTGGACCACATATGTCAATGTGTAAAAGGTCCAACAATCTATTAGAATAATGATATTTTCCTATAAATTTCTCTCTTTTCTTCTTTCCATCTTAACATCTTTTATAGATAATGTTGTATTGTTTGGTCAACCATGGAAAATATCCAACTGCACTTATTTTAAACTTATCCTTACCAAGTTGTCAAACTTGATATGGCACATCCTTCAATGCCAAATATAGTTGTCACTATACTAAGATAATAAGTAACTCTTTGTATCTTCTTCTAATTGATAAATATTCCCACTTGTCCTCTTTCCAACTATAATAATAGTTATGGGTCTTTTCTAGATCCCACAACCATCATCGTCAACTACAAAATTGTATGCATGTTCAAACATCTTTCCAACACTCAAAATATTGCGATATAAACACTTTACATAGTAAACATTATCATCATTATGTTTCCCATCAAAAGTAATAGAACCAATCTAACACGACCTCCATCATAGTTCTCAAATTTCAACAACTTAAATTTATCATTGGTCATATAATTTGAACATCCACTATCAATTAACCATTCAATTCTATTTATTCTAACTTATAATATAGTACTAGTGTGATCATTAGATTCTAGGAAAATGTCAGAGATATCAAATCTAGGTTCTTCTTTCTCCACTAAAAAAATAAATAATCCCGTTGATTTGATTCATCATCTGATATATTGCCACTTTTATTAACATAAAAGGCCTCCTTATTGTATTTGTTAAACTAAGTTTTTCATGTTCTTTTTTAAGGCACCTAGTTGCTAAATGATTGGAATTTTTCTATATCTAATGAATTTAAGAGGTAGCATAACTTTGTATTTACCAATATCTTTCTTCTTTTTCCTTGTACAGTTTTTCTCTAACTCATCTGAACTGTCATCATCCATATCATTTTTTGTTTGTCTGGCTTTAAAGGTTGTTTCATATTTCTCCTTTTCTTTTCCAAATTTCCTCATCTCAAACATGGTCATGGTACCAAATAGTTTCTCCTTGGTGAATTTCTTTAGATCATAAAAATCCTCAATGGTTGAGATCTTATCAATTTAACGCTCAACTAAAGTCATCAAAATATTTTCCATAACATCATTGTCCAACAAAGTGCCTCCTTGATTTTTGACTTCATTTACTACATTGTGAACTCTTTGAAAGTAGCTTGTTATATCTTCACCTTCTTTCATTCTAAAGTTCTTATATTTGCACTTAGCTATCAAATTCTATGACAATTTAACTCTATCATTTCCTTCTTAGATCTCTTTCAACTTTTTTCAAACATCATAAGGAGTCACTAATGAAATAACTTTTGTTAACTCAGTTTTTGTCAAGAACTATATATTGCATACATTTCTTTTCATTTTCTTCACAGTCTTAAATCTCATCGGCAATAGTAGGACAATTTTTTGGTCAAACATATTTTGTCTAAATAACTTCCAAAGTATTGTAGCCTAGGGAAATTAGATAACTTCTCATCTATAGTTTCCAAAAACTATAGTTAGATCCATCAAACACAAGAATTATCATTTTATCAACCATAGCATCTACCTCAAGAGGTCAAGCTCATCATCAATAAATTTTTCTTATACCAATTTTTGAATAGCCTAGATATCGTGTAGTCAAGGAATTTCTTTCGCACCCCACAAAAAACCAATCCACAACTTTGCAAGCTCAAGAACCACATTCTACCTCAACAGAATAAAAAAATCTCTCTTATACCACTTGGTGAAGTCAAGGATGGAGATAAATCAAATAGATTAGTCCAATACTTCCAGCATGAGTCACAAAATAAAAACAATATAAAAATATTTGAGATAAATGACATATCAGCCTTCTTATTAACAAATAATCAAGTACAATAGAACTTCTACATGCAATTATACATTCTAGGCATTCAACCTTTCTTCACGAGCCTTTTTTAGGTATATTATCTATTCTAAACTCAAGATACTAAGATCTATAGATGCTTCCTTCTTTTGTAATCTTTTTGATACCCCAAGGGATCGATTAAAATAGTTTTTTTAATATTCACATGCCTCGGGTTGGCTTAAGAAAGACTACATTTCCCAATGAGATGAAAATGTATTACAATATATGTCAAGACCTAAATCATAAGTATCTCCTTTAAATTGATGGAACATGAATCACGATCCCTCAAATATGTTAGTCACAAACATAATAACATCAATAAATTCACCATTAAGATTCTTCGATTAGAAAATGTTTTTGTGAGATCGAAAACCACAAAATAGCCATCAAGCATGAAGAACACTTAAGTCATACCAAGAATTTTCAAGATCTCATATGTGAAGAAACCAAATGAGATGTGATCCTAGGAGAAGGTTCAAAAATATTCAAATAACATTCCATAAGGTTCATATCTACAAAAGATCCAAATTACATTGTAATTATGAAAGTAACTTAGAGACTGAACTAACAAGAAAACATAAAGCAATTTTGTTTTTATGGTTCATGTGAGATTTCCAAGAACCCAATATGCTCCTGCATCAGACACTTGGGGTTATTTGAAAAGTGATCCTCTCACTTTCTTGGGACTAATAGAAAACCAAGATGGTTAACCTAATCCTAAGAAATCCATGAAGAATCCTACACTAGTCTGTATTTCCATTTGACAATTTATACTCTTTATACTTTTAGACCCTTGTACTCCTACAAATTTAGCTATCCAAAATTGCTGCTATCTCATCCATTTTCTTCTTAGGATATAGTTTCTCAACATATGATTTATCACTATCACAAAGATCTGGTTCATGATACTTATACAAATCTTCAATATTGAATATAGGTGAAATATTGATATCATCCGACAACTCCACTTCATATGTGTTCCTTGAATCAAATTTCCTCAAGATCTTACACAGTCCAAACTTATTTATCTTTATCTTTTAATAAGTCCCAATAGAAAAACTTCCTTTCTTTAGATATACTATTACTTCATCCCTTATTTGGAATTCCTTATGTCTCCTCTTCATATCTTCTTTCTCCCTATATCTCTAATTTACTGCTCCAAATGTTGTTTGACCTGGTTGTGTAAGGTACTCATATATTTTGCAACTTCTTCTACTTTTGCACACCTCTTAAAGTCTAGTATCCCTCAACACTGATACTCCTTTAGGATTAAAAATAGTAACTACCTCAAACGTTGTCTTCTATGTGCTCCTATTTATTAAATTGTTATATGCAAACTCTATTTGTGCTAGAGATAAATACCAATTTCTAGTCTTTTCTCCAACCAAACACCTCAGTAAGTTACATAAACTCCTATTGACTACCTTTATTTTTCCATCTATCTATGGCTGAAATGTAGAACTAAACTTCAATTCTATCTTCATCTTCCTCCAAAGTATCCTCTAGAAATAACCAATAAACTTACTATCCTTGTCTGAAACTATACTTTTAGGTAGTCCATACAACCTCACAATCTCCTTGAAAATTAAGTTAGCTAGATGTACTACATTATTTCTCTTCTTACAAGGCATGAAATGAGCCATCTTCAAAAATCTATCCACTATAAAAAATATAGAATCATTACCTCTTGGTGTTTTCGGTAACCCAAGTACAAAGTCCATGCTAATAGTCTCACAAGATCTAGTTAGTATGAACAAAGGTGTATACAATCTAGTATTTTGACTACTTCCCTTTTCATCTTGAAAAAATCTACAACATTGAAAGTTTTTTCTTACATCCTTATAAATATAAGGCCAAAAGTAATTATCACTAACTAAAGACACTATCTTGTCAATACCAAAATGTCTATCTAATTCCCCACAATACTTATCCTTAACCAAATTATCCCTCATAGAACTTCTAGGTATACACAAATAAATTCCTCTAAATAACATACCATCTTGGATGAAATAGTCCAACCATTTGCATTCATCTTCTATAGTAGGTTCTCTATAAGATTTCCAAGATTCAAAAAAGTCAAGGTTATCCTCTTACAAGGTCTTCAACTAGTCAAATCCCATTACTTCAATTCTCATCTCTATCAACAAGGTCCTTCTACTCAAAGCATCAACAAATTTATTTGTTTTACCACTCTTATGTTTCAAAAAAAAGGTGTGACTCTCTAAGAATTCAACCCATCTCATATGTCTCTGATTCAACTTTCTTTGACTGTTCAAATATTGCAATGCTTGATAATTAGTGTACAACACAAAATCCCTAGGCAACAAGTAATGTCTCCATTTCTTCAAAGCTTGAAATATCATGTATAAAATTCCTAATCATAAACCAAATATCTTATGTTTGCATCATCTAACTTTTCACTTAAATAAGCAATTGGTCCACTTTCTTGAGTTAACACTGCCTGAATTACATTTCCACTATCATCACAATCCACTTGAAAACTTCATTGAAATCAGGTAACGCTAACACATGTTGTTCAGTCACCTTCTGCTTCAACAACTCAAAGTTCCTTTGTGCTCCATGCTTCCACTTGTATTGTTTTTCCATCCACTCTCATTATCTCATTCATAGGGTTACAAACCAAACTGAAATTTATAATAAAATTTTAGTAAAAGTTTTCCAATCAATGAAATAATCTTACTTCCCCAACACTTGCAGGTGTATACCATTCTATGATTTATTTAACCTTCTCAAGATCCATCTTGAATTCTTCTACAGATATCACAAATCCCAAATACACTATCTCTTCTCTCATGAAATAACACTTCTTGATGTTTATCAAAAACTTCTCCTCCCTTAATCTCTGTAACAGTTGTCTCAAATTCAACAAATGATCTTCCTTTTTCTTACTAAAAAATTAGAATGCCATCAAGATAAATAATCACAAACTTACCCAAGAATTTCTTCAATACCTCATTCATCAACCTCGTGAAATTACTTGGTGCATAAGTCAATACAAAGGGCATCACCAACCATCCATACAATCCTTCATTTTTCTTGAATGTAGTTTTCCACACATCTCCCTTTCTGTTTCTCATTTGATGATATCCACTCTTCGGATTTCTCTTTGTAAAGTATATGGCTACACTTAAACAATCCATTATATCATACATCCAAGGAAAATGAAATTAGTACTTCATTGTGATCCTATTGATGGTTCTAGCATCAGTACACATTCTCCATTCTATATTCTTCTTGAGTGCTAATACTGCAAGTACTGTAGACAAGGAATCAAAATCTCCCTTATCAAACTTTTCTTCAATAACTCTTGTACTTGTCTATTTAATTCCTTATTATCTGTTGGTGTCAACCGATGTGCTGATTTATTTGGTAGAATTTCTCCAAGAATCAAGTCCATGCAATGACTAATACTTCTCACCAGTGGCAATCTACTAGGCACATTATCTGAGATTATATCCTCATACTCATTTAATAATTGATTTATTTCTTCAAGCTATTTTTCTACCGATTCTATACCAGGCTTCTTAAGAATCAAAGCATAATACAAATTATCTATTTTTCAATCCATCCAATAATTTCCTTCCTTCAAAGAAACAAAATCTTACACTGGTACAATTCTCGTTCTTAGGAGTCTCAACTAAAGGTAACAACACCTGCTTCATCCCATTTGTAACAATAATATACATATTCTTTCTCTCGTCATTCAAATCATGTTTATCATACTTCCAGGTTTTTCCCAACAAGATATGACACATATCTGTCTAGGTATAATATCACTAAGAACTTCATTTTGATAAGATCCTATCTTCAATTTCACTAGTTATTGGTCCTTTACCAGTACCTTATGGTCATCCTTTACCCAAGACATTTGATAACGTTTAAGATGCTTAAATCTATGTAAATGTAATTTCCTCACCAATTCTTCAGAGGCTAGGTTATCCAATCTACCATTGTCAATAATTACTTTTCAATATTTCCCCTTGAATTTTCATCTTGTCTTCAACAAACTTATCCTCAACAATGACTCTTTGTCCAATTCCTCATGGCATAAGACTCCCCTTATCATTAGGGTTTATTCACCTTTAGGATGGTTCAATGGTTCCTTGGATTCTTCTTCCACTTATCTCAATCCTCTTTCTTAAATTACCTTGATTACATTCAAAGGTTCAGTGTCCTCCTCCACACTTGAAACAAGTTCCTCTAAACAATCTTTTGTCATATTCCCTATAGCTATGTGGTCCACATCTTCTCTGGAAATTTCTATCATCCAATTGGTATAAATTCTCCTCTTTAAACTTTGGCTTATGTTTACTCTAATTTGAATAAGTTCTTCCACCACCCAAGGTTAGTCCTCTTTGAAATCTTCCACCTCTTCCTCTTTGTCTTTTATCATGCCTTTTGTTTAATTTATCATCAACTTTTAGGGCATATTGTCAAGATTCCTCCACACTTCAAAATTTAACCAAACTGATCTCATCTTGAATAGATTTCTACAAACCATTCGGGTGCCTTGCAACCATCTTAACAACATCATCAATATATGAAGATTTGATATACAATCTATAGAACTCTTCGATATAATATTTCACACTAAGATCCTTTTTCTTTAGGTTTTACAACTTCCTAAACAAACTTACTTGGTAGTCAGTAGGTAAAAACTTAGCTTTCAAATTCTTCACCATCCTATTCCATGACTAGATTTTATCCCTTCCTCTTCTTTGTCTATCAATTTGTAAATGTTCCCACCATAAGGATGCATGTCCTGAAGATTTCGTACAAGCTTACCGTACTTTCTTATCTTCATTTGTTACTTAATAATCTTGAAATTCCACAATAAAATAAAATATCATTTAAAATATTACATAAGTCAATTATAATATTAAATTACGTATGTAAACACGTACATACCACAATGATGTAAAACAATGACATCAAGTCATATCTATCTCCCAAAAATAAATGAATGTGATATTGAGTACAAGATATTGATTCTTTACACTAGATTTAATCTCATATAATTACCTATTAAATTATCTCTCTCTCTCTCTCTCTCTCCACACACACACACACACACACACAATTTATATATATAAAGTTTGTGTTAAATAATTTAAATTGATAGTTCACATGAAAATAGAATCTAAAAAATGATTTCGAAGATTTTAGAATTAATTATATCAAATAAATTAATTATACTCGTATAACTCTATATTAAATATAATATAGAACAAAAGTATTAAATTACACCTAAATTATACCCATCTTTTGTGTTCCCCGCTCTCTATTCTAAAGTTTCTAGATTTGTTAAAGTTGACCAAAAGATAGATTTGAATAGAGTCTTAGACGAACCCTATAATCAAAGGTAAAAATGTTTAATGGTTAAGTAATCCATAAAATTTTAATATCATCTATGCCAAAACGTCAAAATTAATTATCCGTTTTTTTATAACCACTCTTTGACCATTAACCTTTTAATGTTTAAAAATGGTAAAAATAAATCCGTGAGTTCTATTTTGTTCAAGAATTTAACGCGTAAATACATTTACCAGGATATTGTTAAGATTCATTACATTGCTTTGCCAAAGGTAGCGACATAATACAGATCACCTTACAGTAGCTTTAATTTTTTATTTCTTTATGGAAGACTTTGGCGTTCATGTATTATCCAGTAATTAAATCTGCGTGCCAGCCGCCTATGGATTGAAACCATTATATATCTCTCTCTATATATACTCAGCATCTTTTGTATTATTGAGGAGCATATCTGTTTGGTTTCAGAAATGGTTAGCAATGACTAGGAAAAGACAAGACAGCATTAGATGGATCCGCTGATCTGGAAGTAAGGCCTGTTTTAAGAGCGCACGCATATTTGTGTGCCTTCCACTCTTTTTTTTGTAATTTAACGATATTGTGTAAAAATTTTAATACAATTTTAGATTAAAACAAATTTTCAATAAAGGATAGATTTGAATAAATTCTTTAATGAAACTTATAGTTAAAATTAGAAAATATTTAATGATTAAAAAATTAATAAAAATTATTTTCAGCTAAAATTCTTATATTAAAGTTTGTAAAAGTGATATATATGACTTTTGATAAATTTAACATTTCATACATGCTACCATCTATTCTAGGTATACATATACATATGCATATGTATATGTATATAAGACACATATTTGTGCGCCTTTAAATCTTTTTTTGTTTTAATTCAATGATTGTGTCTAAAGATTTTTATACAATTCTAGATTTAAAAGTGAGATATGTGACTCAATATTTTTTTTAAAGAATCATGTGTGTGTATAGACACATACTTGTGTAACCACATAAAATAATAGAAGTGACGTTTTATACTAGGTGAAATATCATTTACTATATAACATAGTTTAATTATAATAATTAAAATATGTGAAAACATATACATGTATTGATGTAAAACAAAAATGTAAATTTACATCTTCCCCCCTTCATAAATTACCAAGACATTAGGTAAAAAATATGAACATTTTAGACTAATTAAAATATTTTATAATATATCAAATTAACTAATTATAATACTAGAACTATTTATTAATGTGTGTGGAGCACAAAGATACAAGATTAGACCTATCTTTTTGTGCCCCATATCTCCTTCTTTATGTGCCCCTATCTCCTCCCTTTTCTATCAATGATTATGTCTAAAGCTTTTTGATACAACTGTAGACTTAAAAAGTCTAAAAAAAGAGAGTGTTGAATAGATTCTTAAATAAAACATAAAATTAAATAAAAGATGTTTAACAATGATTATGTCTTACTCTAGACTTAAAAAAGTTTGTAATTTTTAAAAAAAATTCTTAAATAAAACTTACAATTAAGTAAAAAGATATTTGAAAAATTAAATAATCTTTAAAGTTTTTTATCTCATTTTTATACCAAAAAGTCATAAATAATTACATAACTTGATAACCAATCTTTGACTACTAAACCTTTTAATGTTTAAAAATGGTAGAAAGAACATAAGTGAGTTCATGTATTGTTAAAATAATTCAATGTTTTGTCCAAGCTACAATCTGGTTCTGAATCTTGAAGATTGTGTTCAACGTGTAAAGATATTGACAGAACCAAAAAAAAATTTGACAAGGATATTGTAAAATTTGATAAAATTCAAGTAGGACTTTTGGGTGTTTTTTGTTGATTGTGAATAATAGTGTTATCCATTCTTTCACAAAGTTGGTGACAAAATACATATGACCTAACGAAAACATCATTTTTTTGTTCTTCTTGAATGACTTTGACGTCGAGGATTATGCAGTCTTAAAATCTGTGTGGCAGTGGCTTATGGATTGAAACAATTTTCACAATCCTTTTATATATATAATACTCATCCTCCCTTCTATCTTTGAGGAGCACATCTGTTTGGTTTCAGAATAGACTAAAAGAAATTGTTAGTAATGGAAGGATAAGTACAGTTGAACCAAAAAAGGAAAATATAGCATTAGTTGGATATGTTTTTGATAAAAGTAGCAACAAAAAAGGGTGTTGACCCATAGAACAAGGAGGCTGACTATGTAATTAACAGAAATTTAACCACCATAGCAAGCAACATTAAAGCAAGAGAGTCTGCCATGATCAAAAATTAAAAAAATAGCAAAAAGTAAACCACTACATACGCAGAGTATCACACATCTGTAGAAAAGTTTTGAAAATGTTCAATTTAAACCCAACCAGGTGCCACGCAAGGCTAAAAACCAAATCCATAATTTTGAGCATACGTAAGTATACAAAATCTAACCAAAAAAGAGGCAAGGAAACAACAATAGTCTCCATCCTCCCATTCATGAGCAGCCATAGATCTATTTTCCATCCCATAAGCCTTTCAACAATAGAAGGTCAGCTCACTCTTCGTTAAGGAAGTTGAAGAGCTCTTGGTTACTTTTAACAACTTCCTTGTCCTCTGAGGCCTTCTCATTGAGGAGGTAGAGAGAAGTGGTGGACACATGCATCACCTTAAGTGCAAATTTAATGAGATTCGTCAAACACTTGTTGGTAGTTTCCAGGTCCCTAGTGGGTTTAGATAGCGTATTCTCCATGGAGGCGAACTGGTACTTAATTCTCCCGATCAAGCTGCTACCAATGTGCCCTTTGTCCTTGTTGGGGTCTTTTTCCTTATCTCCTCCTCGACCACATTGGTTTGGGTGTCCTCGTCAAGCTTAATTTCCACCCATTCATTGTCATTATCTAGGTCCTCTTTGCTAGGGGAGGTCACATAAGCATCCTCCTGGGTAGGAACTTCCTCCCTGCTCATGAGCTCTCTGATAGCTCTTTTCCCTTGCTCTTTGGCAAGGTGGGAGGAGCGGAGGGTAGAGTTGAGATGGGGGTCAGAGGTCTAGGGATAGTCTAGATTAATGAAAATATTTTTATGCTTCTTGGGAGGGTGCTGAGTGCTAACACTCAGGTCAAGGGAATGCTTCTGAGAGATGGGGGTGGGTTGGGTTCCAAAAGATTTAGGGCTTGAAGTAGGGGTCGCACCACCTTTAGACTCACTGGGTGTAGGGAATCCCTAGTTAAGGGAAACTGATGGCGACAAGGGTTGGTTAGAGGTGTGAGAAACCTGCGGAGGTGGAGGGGGGCATAGGGTATGATGGAAATTGTATAAGTAGAGGATAAGGCCCTGATCAAGATAGATGGGGCTTTTACCAAGGGAAATGGCTTCATTCAAAACCTTCACGTTAACTTCCAATGAATGCAAAAGGTAAAAAGGAAAGGAAATTAACAGCTTGTGATGAAAATGGTTTAGAAATGGGAGATGATAGTTATAAAACATACCAAACCGGCCCTCCATAGTGAAATATTTCATCACGAGCTTGCACATCTTTGGCCAAAACTCTGGGAGCTCAGCGAAAATGTAGCCACCATTTAATAGAGAAGGGGTAGCATCATCCTTGAAGAATTGCACAAATTCTGACTTCGCTTAGGCTTTAGCAATTTTTTTCCACTTCTTACCAATGGTCGGCATTACCATCGCCTGGCCAATAACCTCTTCATTGACTTGGAAGGAGATGTCATTAACAGTGACCTGCCTTTTGTTCCACGTTTTGGAAACCTATTTGGAAATCATTTCATCATGGCCTTCGAGGCATTCCATGAAGGGAAGGATACCTCCCTCCTTGCAAAAGTACATAACCATGGGATCCAAGGAGAATTCCTCCTTAATCCTATCTGGCTTGATTCTTTTCCTATCACCACCCATTTTCTTCCCCCTGATCTGCTTGTAGAAAAAAAAAAGGAAACTAGAGGAAGACCAGAGGAAAGAACTCTCACACTAGACTTGGCTCTCTGAAAAATCACATAGCAAAGGTTGGAAATGCCAAAAAGAAATCCAAACAAGGGATTTGAAGTCATGTCAAGTTGCAGAGAGTGATTAAGGCTTTGATTTTCTTGGGGTTCGTAAAGCCTTACTGTAAATGCCACCGGGGTTAAAATGTGAGAAGTACACGATAACCCATAATTATCATCCAAAAAATCCACTTTGTATCTCTTGACAACCTCCAAATATTTATTGCCTAGAGGCCATTTAAAATAATGATGGTCATTTAACGAAAGACTTGTGTCCATATGCCACATCAAACCCCTTTCATACTTTAAGTTACGCCCATAGTGAGCCATGTGGCAAGTAAATGAGGTTGTGATAGGGGTCGCAAAAATGTGCTAGCACCTGGCCCCACCACAAGGTGTCCCACTCAAGCTTTCCTTTTTAAACTTCATGAGATTAAAATTTAGTTTCTCTCATTTCCCGCCTAAGCAGGTCTTGAGTATTCTGGGGTAGCTGACTAACAGCTCTCCAACACCGAAGCCCATCCAGTTGCGGACCAGTAGTAGCCATGGCATCAATAACCGCATTGCCTTCCCTTTAGATGTGCATGATCGTAACCCTGTGCATGTGATCCATAATGTCACATATATCACTCAAAATGCTATCCACTTTCCAACCAGCATTACAGCTACCCCTGGAAGCATCAATTATGGTTTTGGAATCTCCTTCGATAGCAATGTTGGTGCATCCTATGGACATGGAAACTCTCCATCCCCAAAGGAGAGCCATACCCACAACCTAGTTAACAGTATGGTTGTGAGGGGGTCCAGCATAGGCCACCATTAAGTAGCCCTTGTGATAATGGATGACACCACCACCAGCTTGGAGTTGATTGTGAATTCAGCCATCAAAAGTCAACTTGTACCAAGTGGCACAAGGAGGAGTCCAGACAGTGGCATTTTGAGCAACAATCTTGTGGTCCCAAGTAGAAGGTGGGAGACTAGGGGTCTTCCAGTGGGCAAAAAGTAAGTTTTCTTGAAGTAATTTGAGCCTAAGTTGGAACACCATCATGCTTTTCAGTTCAGTATCTTTGAAGATCCTGTTATTGCGTTCCTTCCATAGGGACCAGTAGAAGATTGGCAAGGATTGATTCCACATGAGCTTAATCAAAGGGTGGTGGGAGGGAGAGAGCCAGTTGTGGAAATAATCATAGATATCCTTTTTAGGGACCCACCTAATGCAAAGACGAGTCAGAATCTGCAGCCACACCTTAATAGAAAAATCACAGTGAAGAAATAAGTGATTTATGCTCTCCTCCTGTTTATTACATAAGCAACATCTATAGGCAAGACTAAAGCCCCTCTTGGTGAGGTTGTCCAGAGTGAGAATTTTACCATGTAGCACTATCCACTAGAAGAAGTTGACCTTAGGGATACGCTGTGGTTGCCACACTTTTTTCCAGTAGGTAATGTGGGCAATTTCCACGGTGAGCTGATTATAAGAAGATTTGACCATGAAGCCACCATGTTGGGTATGACACCAAAGGAGTCTATCAGGCCTATCGAACAAGGGAATGCAAACAAAATGGATTAAGGTATTGAGGTTAGTAGCCATATTAAGGAGATCTAGTCTGTCCCTCAGGAAATGAATAATATCGATCCATCTGCCATTTGCAATGAAGTTGGAGACCAGCTGGCTGCCAACCCCATGGATACGAATGTTTCTTAATTGGGAGAAATGAGTGGAGGCAAGAATACCATCAGGTAACCATGGGTCCTCCCAAAACCTAATGTCCCTGCCATTGCCCAATTGCCATAGGGTCCCTTTCTCCAGAATACTTTTATTTCTAAGGATATTGTTCTAGATTTTAGAACCTCTCAGATGCCCCTGTTCCAAATAGAGCTTACAAAAGTGACCCCCATCAAGGTATTTAGCCTCCATAATTTTTCACTAGTCTGCAGAACCTAAGACCAAGTTCCAAGATAGCTTGAATAGCAGGGCCCTATTGAGATTGTTAATTCTTCTTAGCCCTAGGGCCCCCAAGTGTTTAGGGAGGCAGATTTTTTCCCAGCTGACCAAAGGGAGTCTTCTATTTTCCTCAGACCCTGACCAGAGGAAAGTGCTTTAAATATTTTCCAACTTGTCAGCCATGACACCAAAAATTTTGAATATAGAAAGGAAATAGACAAGAATACCTTGAAGAGAAGCAGTAAGGAATCGAAGCTTACCAGCACTGCTAAGTAGTTTAACTTTCCATGCAACCAGCCTCCTTTGGGTTTGCTCAAGGATGGAGTTCCAAAACTCATTCTTCACATCTTTGACCGTAAGAGGGAGACTGAGGTAAGTCGTAGGGAGTGAATCAGCCTGGCAGCCAAGAATTCTTAAAATCTTTATTTGAACCATCGGTTCAGTGTTGAAGAAGAATATTCAGCTTTTATGATAGTTAATGTGTTGACCCAAAGCAATATCATATTTGTCAAGAATAAGTTTCCAAACCCTGGCTTCTAGAACCGAGGAGGTGTCGAAGAAGAACGTGTCATCCACAAACTGCTGTAGGATTTCAGGAGGAAGGTTGGAAGTGGGTTTGATACCCCCAATTTCTCTGGAATGTGCCAGGTACATCATGTTACAGCCCAAAACCTCAGCCAGAAGGATAAAGAGATAGGGTGATAGAGGGTCCCCTTGGTGAAGACCATTAGAAGGAGAAAATTTACTACCTGGCTCACCGTTGAGCAACATAGAGAATATGACAGTTTCAGTACAGGCTTTGATCAAGGTTATGAAGTCTTGGGAAAAACTAAAGGAGGCAAGGACCTTATAGAGAAAGGTCCAATTAACTTTATCATAGGCTTTATAAATGTCAAGCTTGAGTTCCATACCAACAACCTTGCTGTGATAGATAGAGTGCAGGATTTCGTGAGTGGTGATGGTTGCATCCAAGATTTGTCTACCAGGGACAAAACCTTTCTGATTGGGATTTATGAGTTTACTAAGCAGAGATTTGATTATTTTAACCATAATCTTAGAGAATATTTTTTATAGGGTATTACAAAGACTAATGGGTCTGAACTCCTTCATTGTTCTAGGCTCGACACACTTGGGCACAAGGACAATAAAGGTGTCATTGAGCTATTTGAGAATTTTCTTAGTTCTGAAGAAGTCCCTGGCATTCTGAGTCACATCATATCCAACAATATCCTAGAATTATTGTTTAGTTGGATATATTGATCTGAAAGAAAGGCCTATTTTAAGGGCACATATAGGAGGATTAAAAGCTTGTTCTTTAATAGTGGATATGTGTTAATCAATTTATTATTTCTAATTGTTCATTGTATGTTTATAAACTATCTCTTGGTCTTTTTGATATGTCAACATTGAGGTAAAGGATAAAATGAAATTTGATGTTTGATAATAAAATGCAGTTTGGTCTATATATGTCAATTGGGGACGTAAGTTTGCGAAAGGTGTGAGAATTGTATTACACAAAAGGTTGAAAGTCCTGAAATGAGAGATTATGAATGCAACTTGGTGGTGAGAATTTAGGAGTCCCAATCCATTATCAAGAAGCAAGTTTCTCCATACTAAAAAAATCAAAGAATGAAAGATTTGTGACACAAATAAATAGAACTAACTAATCGAACCCTTCAGAAAATGCTAGAATTTTGACCTACTGCAAATATGATGCTAATAGAGCCTGAAGATGGTCGAATTTTAAAAATCTAAAAATGACCCAATTCAGGAGATCCAATTTCCTATTTACAATAAAAATCGGTTTTTCAACCAGACGCCAAATTCGAAAGTTGGATAGATTTTTTTTTTAATTTAGTTTATTATTTTTTCAAAATAATTTGTAATAGGGTTGTGTCTTTTCACCCTAAAGAGTTGTGAAAGCCACTCAAACACACATGTATACATAATTTAAAATGCAAGGAGACATAATGACAATGTGTAAATAATACATTCTGCAATTTATAAACAACTTGTACAATATTTGTATTATATGTTGGATGTATCAACAACACTCCTATGGTAAATAATAACTTTTAATGCAATATCAAAGTTCTAGTTGCTCTTCAAATCCTAGTGATATTATTTTATCTTATGTCTTTGTTTGAGTTCTTTGGATTAAATTAGTAATTTACTTTGATTGATAGTACAATTGATTTGGTTATTTTGGATGAAATTCAAACTAGAAAAATTAGGACATATATATTGATTGGTCAATCTTATGTTCTATCTTATTGGGCTTCTACAGGGAGTTAAAATCAATAGGACTAGATTATTGTTTCCTTAAATTTCTCAATCAATTAAAGCATCATCAAAGTGATAACAAATTATCTTAGAGGGACTATTTGTTGTCTCCAAAGTTATACTCACAAACAAATTTGATAAAGATATAATATATTTCACCTTAATTACAAGGCACTAGTCTAACATATTGTGTTCGATGTTTCATTGTTGGTTACAGATAGACATAATCCGAGATTAATCAATAGACATTCTAACAAAAGCAATTTCAAGCAATTCACAATTCATTTTTTAATTCTAAATAAAGAAAACAATGAAGGCAGTTTCAGTTTTCAAAGAAATTAGATTTCAAAAGAAGTACAACTATCTTCTATAAAAAGCCTTTGAACCTATAGATTCGGTTAAGGTATAAGAATACCAGTCTTGGTCTTGCAAATCCTAAATTGTAGAAATTCACATTCTAGAAAGGGTGGAATTTGCGAGTTGGCCAAATCCCTTTGGATTTCTCATAATTGAAAATAAGAATCCATAGGAAATCCAATATATTGATTTGGACACCAACACAACTATAAGAATAAACATACACCAAATCAAAATAACTTTGACTATTATGTCCCTTCCTTGAAACAGTATGAGGGTAACTGCAACAATGATAATAAATTTAGTAATAATAGCAATCTACAACATTAACAATAGAAACAACAATTTATTTGTGAAAATGAAATAACACCAATTTAAAAAGACCGAGATCAACACTCTTAATAAAAACATCTATTTAGAACATAACATAAATACATTAATAGAAAATAAAATAGAAATAAATAAATATCACCGCCCTTAACCAAAGAGTGGGCCCTTGCTCATCATTGGCACAGAGATGGAACGGAGTCTCTCTAAGCTGTTGTGCTCAGAAGAGAATTGTTTTATTTATCAGAATCTATTAGCAAATCTGCACCATAATCTTTACACTGTAATCTACTTGCAGAGAATTTGATTACTGAAAAGTCTACCCCTGAGCTGATATTGCATAGCATATATCTAGATGAGGTCTATAACAATAACATGGAACAGAATGGCTTCATTTGGCTTGCGACAAACAAAATATTGGTGCGCATTAAACCTTAGTCGTTGACCATGAGTTAGAAACATATCTGTTATAACGATGGCTATAAAATATGAGATGACAGATCTTTGATTTCCTCAAAACTGATAACAAGAACATGTAAATTACTCTCCTCGATAGCTGGCCCAGAAATCACTGGTTCTTTTCCTCAATTACCTTTTGCAGATCTCATCTCAATGTGGCAGTAATGAAATAGTTGGAAGAAATGTTAAAGTGTCGACTTGGTTGAACATATAAGAAATTTTGGGCTGCATAAGTAATAATGATGGAAAGTGAAAAGAGCATGAAATGCATCCAAGTGGCTGAAGCAATTGAGATATCATATTGGTAGTTGCAACAACAACCACAAACTGCATTCCTGTGAAGAAAGCGACATGAAGTGTGCATGAAGCTCTTGTAAAAAAATTCTGAATTCTTCACCATAGATTATCATTTTGCATGGTATGTTTGCAAGCCATAAAATAACAACACTTAGTAAAAATAATCAATAATTATTGTTCACAATTTAATCTTAAAATTATATTAAATATGGTTTAAATATATTAAATCACATGCAGCATGAAATGATCAAATGGCATGAAAATAGAATGTAGGAATGGATACAAAGGTATATGAAAAAGTATAAACCGTAGTATATAATAGGACGTAATTGGCTTTCATCACTTTTTGACACTAGTAAATTTTAGCCTCATTTTCGATGCACATTGGTCTATTTTTCGATGCAAAATGGTTGACTAAATGACCTTTTTTGTTGTCCAACTTTCTTTGTCAATTTTTCCAAAAGATCTTTTAAATTTGAATATTCGACTTACCATTTGGTTGAAACTTCAACTAAAAAAAATGTCAAAATTGCTAGCTACGATATCAAGAATGATCGCCATATCCATGAGGAATTTCGACCAAATGTGTTCGAATGGTCGACTTAAGAATTCATCATTTCCGGTCAACCTTCATCAAATTATCAACTACTATATACGTTGTGTATAGCTCCAACATCAAAGTAAACAATCATGTTGGTCAAAACATCAAGGATAAATTGAGTTTTTTTAAAAATAATATATATTAATCATCTATTGTAAAATCACTCCATGAGATGCACAATGCATATTAATAGTTTGGCTTACTATGTGAAACAATCATGCATTCCTCCAAAGCGATATTAGTTTCACTTACTGCATTTATTTGTGGTTCATTGCTTTTCACAACACATGACTCATGACTCTTCAAATTCTCTTCTTTCCTTTAGACCTCCAATGTTCATGATGAGTTGTGGAAGTCTAACAAGTTTTGATGGTTTCATAAACTAAAGGCTACGAACAATTTTGTTTGTCCCTGGGACTTTGAAATATTGAGCTTCTCTTTGTTCCAAGAATATTTTAACATTCTCTACTTAACAGGGCCAACCACGTGAAGGTGGAAGCTCACCCCTACTAAGAGCCTCTTATGACCCCCTACGAAACTTTAAAACCTCTAAGATGTATTCTTAGGGATCATAAAGGGTCATAAGGGGTCATAAGGGTTCCTGGGACATAAATGTAGGCATCACGCATAGTCACAATTATTTGGAGATACAACATAATTGAGTGTATATCCAGACGATGCAAGTCAACCACTACTCCTCCAGTTCTAAGTTGACATTGTAGGGTCAAAAAACCAATCAAGATAGGGAACAAAAGATATCGTTATCTTTGGTTTTTGGATCCTACAGTGTCAACTTAGAGCTGGAGTAGTACTATTTGTGTTTCATCATCTGGGTATACCACTCAATTATGTGGTATCTCCAAAGAATTGTGACCAAGATGCCTACATTTATGTTTCTCAACTATTGTGAGATTAAAAGTCTTCTAAGGAACATGTCCCATCTATGTCGAACTACATAGGATCATCACCAAAGGGGGTTCCATACCATAAAAATATTTTTCAATTAATAATTATGAAGCAATCAATGGTATACTAATTGTTTAGGATTGTAAGTTTTCATTAATGGCTTCAAATTACCAATTATATTGCAAGGAAATGTAAACTGAGATTCATATAGAGAAAGGTGTTTCTCTTGGAAAATGGCCGATGGTGATTGATGAAGAAGATTTGAAAATGATGATTGATAAAATTTAGATTGGTGCAACATTTTCAAATCTTCTTCATAATCATCATCAACTTGGCCAATTTTGCAAAACTAATTCTGCATACTCCTTATTTTTCTCTGGGTTGATATTGTCAGACATGGTCTTTCTTGAATGGAAAGACTCGTTACTTGTACATTGACTAGAATGTTGGTGGAAGAAGGATGGTTTGTTTGTGTAGACACCTAAAAATCCATCAGAAAATAAAAGTATTTTTATTTTTCCGAAAACCCCTGATGACATCATCATTTACTAATTAATTAATTAATTAATATATTTTTATGCCATTAAATCCCTCTATTTTAATTAAACATCTTTAATTAAGATATCCCATTCAAAAAATATTTAAATCTAATTTGAATGTTGAATACCTATTTATTAATTATTGGTTAATAAATATTGTCACATTCCTTATATAAATTTAACATTTATTTAAAAGCCTAAATCCTAGAAATCTTCTAGAAATACCTAAACCCCTAGACTCTTCTAGAAATTCCTAAATCCTTATCCTAATCTTGGTCCATTCAACCTTTGAAAGTCAATCCTTATCCCTTTGACTCAACCCCTAACCAAACCCCAAACCTGAACTCTCCTTCCTAACCCAAGCCCTTAGGAAATCCTATAAATATCCTCTCTTCCAAGAGTAAATAGATTAGTTTTTATCATTTGTGCATTGTTATCATGAGCATTTTTAGCTAGATCATATTAGCTCAAATCTTAATTGTTAGATTTCTTCATGTTTTCTAACACATCTTAGCTTAGAATAATGGATTGAACCTAGTTCTTTCAAGATTTTCTCATCATTTATGCATCATATCAAATCCTTTTAGAATGCATTAGGAACAAGCTCCAAGTGCTTAGAGAGAACACCCACAACTGTCTCATTGAAGCAAATCAAACAGTGCTCTATAGCACCTATTTTGGCAACAATCTTGAGGTGGCTTGGTTTTGTTTATGTCTATGCTTTTGAACTAATGAACATTTTTTAATCTAATGTTTGAGTGTTTAAGCCTTTCAATATAGGAAATAAATACAAAACCATAGCCTACATTCTGGCACATCCGGTGGGACCCACTTCACAAGTATTTTGACAACATCTCATCGATTTTGGAGTTTTTGCCAAATTTTGAAGCTTAATTGTGGAGGAGGCATTTAGATTCTTTTCCTTGTATAGAATCTTGTTATTCTTCTATTCTGTCTACTCATTCTTCTTCCGCTTACAAAATCTTGGCCTATTCTTCTAAAAAATCTCTAAGAAAACTCATTTTCATGAAAACCCATGTAATTTTTGTGTAAAAACCCATTTTACTGTATTTTAAACTACCAGAAGATCACTTCTAGGGTTTCTCGGATAGCATCCCATATTTTGGATTGCATCCTGTATTCTCAAATAGCATCCCATATTCCAGATTGCATCTAGATAAATCTCGGATAGCATCCTGTATTCTAGATCACTTCCGGTTAAATCCCGGATAGCATCCTGTATTCCCAGATAGCATCCCATATTCCTTGATCACATTCAGTTAAATCCCAGATAGCATCCTATATTTTTGGATCACATACGGGGTCTGTTGGATTTCCCAGATCGCATCTAGAGTTCCAAAAAGTCAAATCAATTTGGATTAAAAATGAACAAAGGAAAAACTACTACACATTTTGTATGTGGTTAAAATGAATCTCCAAATCACTCTTGAATGCTTTTAAGACTGAAAACTTGCCAAATCTTTTCTAAAAAGTTTCGAAAAAAATCAAAATCTAATCAAAACAATTCATCCTTACAACATCAAGGTTTTAGAGTACATTCATGAAAAGTTAGGAACACTTCACTTTTAGAGCTTAAAAATAAGTACAAACTTGCATATCATATTTGGTTCCTAAAAGAGTCCTAATCTTTTTCAGTCCTAAAGATTTGATTTTGATAAAACCTAATGGCGCTATTGCAAAATTCAATTCTTTAATGCTTCTCAAAGTTCCATACAAAATCTAGGAATCTCAATTTGGGCATAAAAGAAAAAAGGAAATGCAACCTAGCACACAAAATCTTGAATGAAAAACCAAGGTCCAAAAGAGTCATTTTTACTTTGAGTCCAAACCAAACACACTCTTGAGTGACTTAAATGGTGAAGGAAAAGCATCTTTACTCCCTTCTTTTTCAAAAAGCAATTTCAAAATTTTTAAAACACACAAACTCAATTTTGAATGCCCAAGGAAAGAAACTGCAATCGCTCAAAGTTCTTTTTTTCAAAAGGAAAATAACAAATCAAAGCCTTAAACACTTGTGATTTCAAAATTTCAATTCAAAATCACTTAATCAATTTGCATAAAGAACCTTTTTTGTTGTGCTTTCTAGGAGTTTTCAAAATTATGCAAATCCTTGTTATTCTAAGTGATGTAAAACACTTGAACTCAAACAAGTTCACTTGTTTTACTTCTAGAGAGGCTTGTCTGGAGAGAAAAGCGCTTCCTCTTTGGAGAACAAGCTCAAACCGGTACCTTCCCCGACTGGTATAGAAATAAAGCACTAAGAAAACTCTTGCTTACATCCCCTCAAGCATGGACGATGCGTGTTGATGGTACCCCGGGGTAGGTGAATAATCCCTACTATTTTGGCATGGTCAACTACGCTCTTAAGTGATTCATGCACGTACAAACCGATTGGGAGGACTCCACATAGCAACTATAAACTTGATAAAATAGAAGCTACTTGATCCACCCCTGAAAGTATCACAATCCTTGTGCAAGGATCGATCCAAGTGGTTTCCCAAATCACCTTAAGACACTCACCATATGTATCCCCTTTTAGGGGGTATCAAGCTCTGGGAAAGGATTCTGATACTCACTTTCCCTTAGGTAGTTCTGCTTGATGTGTTTTCTGAAGTTTCAGACTGAGTGCAAAACATTTGTTGAAACATACCCAAAGCAAAGAGTTCTACAATAGATCCTTGTTGCCATGTTAGTCAAATCCAAAAATCCAAAAATCATCCAAGCTTGTCAAAACCTATCATCCTATTCTAATCTTGTCAGTCATCCCAAATCTAAGCCTTAGTCTTCCAATTTGTCTTCATCCTTCATCCCTATCCAACTCATCCACAAGTCAACATGTCTCAAAACTATTATGATTAGTTTGGTTATTATGTCTCTCCTCTCAATCCATTCTATCCTGATGATGATGAAAGTCTTGTTGATCATGATGCATACTTCAAAAAACTTAGCCATCATGATGATGAGAGTCTTGTGGATCATGATGCATGCTTTGAAAATCTTAGCAAGATTTCTCCAAACATCCCTAAGCATTGAATCATTCCTCCAAACTATCCTACCATGCCTTCATGCATATCCACTAACATTCCTTATCCTACCTTTGACAAGGGAAATCCACTATTGTATTCATCAACACCTTCTTCCTATCTAAAACCTACATATCCTCCATATGCATCCTTCATACCTCCATCTCCTTCTCTAGTCATATCCCAATCACTATCTTTCCATAGAAACACTCCAAGTTACATCCCTTATCCAAATCCTTCATCCCCTTATCTTCCAAATCATTCTCAAAACCAAAATCCTATTCTTCCCATCCCTTATCTAAATCCTCCATCCCCTTATCTTCCAAATCATTTTCAAGACCAAAATCCTAGTCTTCCCATCCCTTATCCAAATCCTCCATCTCCTTACCCTCCAAATCATTTTTAAATCCCAAATCCTAGTCTTCCAATACATTACCCTAATCCACCATCCTATCTAAATCCAACATCCTCTATTCTAAACCATACTTCCACAAATCCCCTCCCACAAAAAGATTGCATCCTTCAATCTACTTCATATTTCATACATCAATCCATCATTCCTACCTCACCAAATAGCCAATTCAGTTCACAAGCTTCATCTAAACTTACCTATGTGAACTATCTAGTCATGCCTTCTTTCAAATCCTCATCTGCACCATCATCCTCCCAAGAAAGTTCACAATCTTCTACCCCACCTTCATGTGTGGACCATCCTAGCTCCCCATCTTCTACACATTCTAGTCCATCACCTATCCCATCCTAAAAGACTCCAAGGAGTCTCACAAGGAAGCCAAAAACAAATCCATCTCCTATAGCTGAAGAGACATGCCATCTCAATCGTTCATCTAAAGCCATCATTGATGAACCCCATCAACCTCCCCCATCTATTATCCTTATTCCATATATCCCACTCATTGATCCTCTTCCATCTCCCAACATTATTAAGTCATTCCTATGCATTGACTTCACCAAATCGCCATCCACTTCTCCTCCTCCCAGTGTTATCCAAGCCACATCCAATGAGCCTCAGGAGTTCCCCCTTCTTCCTGACATCACAGTTGCAGAATCACCCATCCTTCCATCCAATCAATCTGAAGAGTCCATCCTTACATCTCCAATCACTCTATCCACACAAATCCTATGATGTCAAGATCTTTTCCAAAAGAATTTTGAATTATCCATCAAAGAAAATTAAGATCCAATCCCTTCACTTCCTCTATTGCATATTCTATTGCTTCCATCACTGCCAATCCCAGATCCTATCAGCTCAATTCCTCCAATCCAAGATCCTACAATCCCAATTCTTCCAACCTAAGATCCCATCATCCCATCCTCTACACTTGAGGATCCTCCAATCCAAACTATCCCACTGCCATCACTCTATCCTCTTGGTCCACTTACATTTGTTAATGGTAGTCCACTTGAAGCAAAAGACATCAGTTTCATATCTTCCACTACAACACTTGAAACTGGAAGTTTATCTTATTCCTCATGTAAGAAGTATCCTTGTTTGGATAAAATGCTCAAGAAATGGAATTATCAGGGAAAATGCCTAGGTGCTCATTAATAAGGAAATCTAGAGCCCATTCAAGACAAAAAACATCCAAAATCATGTGGAATTCATCACACATCAGAAGAAGGCACTTCCTCTAGAAACATGGGTACAACTAAAGCTAAATTCAAGAATACTTCCAAAAACATCACTGCATATCCCTATCATTCCTCCAAAGCATACAACGCTATTCCTCCTCCTCCATCATTGAAACTAAGGACAACCTATCACATTCCTCCTTCATCCTCCAAATCCATTTTGGGTCCCTATGTCCCAAAATATTCCTGCACATATCCTCTACATACCAAATCCATTTTGGAACCTTACATCCCAAAATATCACCCCCCACCTTATCCTTCTCAATCCTTCATCCAAAATCAAAACATTCCTAGTCAGGATCAACAAAGGCATATTCCCATATCTCCTATCTACCAATCTCCTTCCATCTTTCTATCCATATTTCCTCCATCCTACACATCTCCTCATATTCCTTACAATGCTCCTTGTAATTTGGATGCTAACTCAAATACGCATAAAGGGAAATATCCTCAAAGATCTAAGGATTTTCATGTCCAAAGTAAACGACGTGCTCAAGCAAAGAAAAATCCAATCAAGAAATCTAAAGTATCCCTATGGCCACAAATGCCCATCATAGAAAAAGAAAATTCTAATGCATCCCAGTGGCCACAAAGGCCCAACAACTGCAAAATAAAAATCCGATGCATACCAATGGCCACAAAGGCCCACCAAAGCTAAAACAAAGATGATGTGGATCCCAAAGTAAAATTATGTAATGCATCCAAAAAAAACATCTACAATGGCATCCAAAGTTGCTAATCCACCAGCTACTCAGCCTTCTCCTCCATCTCCTAAATCCATCTTGGATCTTCATGTCCAATATCTCATAGCACAAATCCTCCATCATTTCCACATCTCTCTTCCGCATCCCATCAACTTCATCCACCTTCCTCACAACATGTGCCAATGTTGATCCTAACAACATCCCCCTATCATGATCACTTTTCATCTTTCCATCCAAACACTTTCTACCACCATATCTCCCATCTACCCCATCCCATCCATGCATTTGCATAATCCCTCCCTCCCAAGAAAGTTGTATCGACATCCAGACAAATCAAAAAGATCAGTAGAAAGTCAGTGATAAATCAAAAAGTCAGAGAATGTCAGAAACAAATTAGAAGATCAGCAAAAAGTCAGTAGTAAATGAGAAAAATTCATAAAAATCATAAAAATATAAAAAAAATAAAAGAAAAGAGAAAAACATTCATCCAATGGTAAAAACTTGTCAATTCAAGGACCTTGGACAAGTACCATGATGAAAACCTGGCAAACAGGCATCATGGGTAGGTCCCCCTCAATTCCTTTTTGCAATTGGTGGCCATTCCCTTGTATCACATCTTATCCAGCATCTCCTCCATCCCATTTGTCTCTCACCTCTTCCATGCTCCTTTGGATCTTGATGACAAAATAGAGACCACCAGGTATACATGCTTTTGGGCACCTTCTTGCATCCATCTTCCTATCACATCTTTTAGTCACCTATCTTCTATCTATCCTATTATTCCCCCAATCAAATGCATCTGAATCCATGAACTATCCTAAGTGGGGGAATCTTATTACTTGGTGACATATTCCTTGGAGACCCATCCAAATCCATATCTTCCATCTACCAATCCATATCTTCATCCAATCCTCAAGAAAATTTTCCATCCAAATCTGTATCATCATCTATCCAATCCTCAAGGAAATCCCCTATCTGAATCTCCTAGCAGTTCTCCTATCCAAATCCAAATCCACCATCCATCTCCCCAAATATTTTCTCTATTCAATCCTCAAGGAAATCCCCTATCCAAATCCCTCAACATTCCTCCAGTCCAAATCTCCCAGCAATCCTCCATTAGAATCCTAAGCATCTTCCTCTAGCACTCATCCTTCAGCATTTCCTCCATCCAAATCCCTCAGCATTTCCTCCATCTTTCCATCACTCGGTATCTTACCTTGTCATTGGTATTTAGCTATAGGCTACCCCCATGCAATCCAATTCCATTCATCCATATCCAAATCCCCTAGAAATCTCCCATCATCTTCCAATCCTTTCCGTGTCTTCTGGCTATCCAACATCCAAGATCAATCCAATCCTTCCAATCAAATCCTTAGTCTTGTTCCAAATCTTGATCTTAATCAAATCATCATCATTGGGATGCATCCTTCCCAAATTTGTGTCATTTTAGGATACATCATCCATCATCAATCTATTTACCATCTATCCATCTTGGCTTTCCAGCCCAACTGGGGCATCATCTTGCATATCTTTGGATCTTCATCTTCATCCCCAGGTCTCTTGTACATCCTATCCAGAGTCTTTTACCATAGCATCAGCTATGTCTCCACGTAAGATCACTTATACATATGTGTCTTTAGGTCCCATCATTTTCATTAGTTAGTCCTTGAGTCATCATTGACCTATCCAGCTTAGCGCTTCAACAATCATCCCTTGGTCCTTTTTGAGGTTCAAGTGTCTTACCTATCTCTTGTCATAGGAATCCTTATCCAATCATCCACCATCCGCTTCGTGTCATATATTTTGAGATGCTCAATCCTTATCCTAAATTAGAAATCAATACTAGTGCTACCCTTTGACATAAACTTTGTCTAGGGAATCTTGTACTTGTCTTTTTAGGCCTCATAATGTCGAGCAAGAGATTTGCACGCACTAGAAAGAATCTCATCTTCCAAAGATCATCAGTCTATCTTAGGTTGAAAAATTCAATCCTATCCTCTGATCCTACATCAGGAAGCAGCAACCCATCCCGACACATCATAATCTCCCACAAATCACACCAAGTCTATGACGATGTATCCTTCCTCATGTTCAGACCAAATCTTCCCACCATCGATCCAATCAATCATCCCCAATCATCCTACCTATGGAAAAAGGTTTTGTGAGATACTTGTTATTTCATTTGGTCCCTTTGGATCTTTGCTAATCTTTTCAGCTCTCCCTGTACATATCTCCTTGTCCTTTGTACATATCATTTTATGCTCCTATCATCCTATCTTGCTGTACATATCCTCGTCCATCCTGCAACAACATTTGATCAGAAACCTTGTCCCACCCAAACTTGTAATTTAGAAAATCAATTGTCCACTATCCATCATCCCAATGATTATTCTTTGACTCGTCATTTTCTGGCTAACAACAACACTCATTCTCCCATCAATCAGTAGGTCCTTGAGGATGTATCCTTCCCCCTGTAAGACCTAATCTTCCACCAATCACACTAGGTCCGTGTCGATGTATCATTCCACATGTTCAAACCAATCTTTTCACCATCAATCAAATCAAATCATTCTTATTGGCAAAGGATGTCTTTCGGAGTTATCATTTTGGTCTTGGATTTTTTCCTTTGGATCTTGTTAATCTTTTACAGCTTCTCGTTGTTCCTCACCTCAAAGTCACCATGATCATTTATATCATTGTGCACTGTGAATGAGGACAATTTAGGGCAAGGTCTTTTGATCTTTTGATTCTTCCTGTGAGTTTGTCAGACATGACCCTTGCATGGTTCACATATGGGGTAAAAGTACAAACCTGTGTCACACTTTTATAAAGGAAAATGTTGACAACATGCAAATTGTTCAACTTTAACGACATAAAAGTGGCATTTGTGTTTAGAATTTGAAGATGATGTAAACTAGTGAAATGTGTAAAATTTGATGAAGTTTCTACTTATAATTTTTTCAAAAAAATTTGAAGAAAAATTGACATAGTTTTTTTATTTTTGAAGTACATTTTTTTATTGCATAAATATGCTAAAAATCTAGGGTATAGTTCCCACATAAAAACTATATGCAAATAATATTTTTTTCCTCTTATTTCAAAATATGTTTTAGATGACATGTATAGCTAGTATATTAAAAAAAAAATTGGATTTCGATATATATTTTGTCTTTTGTAACTATCCAAAGTCGGTGTTATCCAAAATTAATAGTTTTTTTTTCCCACTAAATTTTCCCTATCAAATCTACACCATTTTCAAAAAAAAATATATATTCTTGAAGAAGACTCTCTCCTCTACTATTAAATATAAGGTTTAAATTTTTCTGACATGATTTTTTTTTTAAAATTTTTTTGAATGAGCGTGTTCTTAAATATTAAAATACCTAATTGAAGTAGTTTCAACTTATAATATATTATATAAAATAAAAATCTGATAAAAATTACATGACCATAATCTTGACAACAAGCTCTACAAAAAAGTATTTTTAGATTTTCAAGAAAGTTAAATTTTGATAGAGAATTGATATCCAGAAGTGATAACTTCTGATAGTCACATTTTTTTGTTTATTTGGTTGCCACATGGGATTCCACATGGGTTTGGTCAAACCAATTCCGGCTAGAACAGGTTCGGCTGGAACTGGTTCGCCCGAACCCATGGGCGACCAAACACAGTTGCATGGAAGACCATGCCCCTCGAATCTCATATTTTTAAATATGATTTTTTAAATTAGAATAATTGAGAATTTTATAAAATCTGGCCAGGAATAACTGGTTTTTTAAATAAAATCATTTTTTATAGAGTTTTAATAGTTTTTTCAAATTTATTGATTATTTTAATTTTATTTTTTTAATTAAAACATTCTTCAATTAATAAGTTTGAATTATGAACTTATTAATATTAGTTTTATTTTTATTTTTTTATGAAGAATTGTTTTTTGAATTAAAAAATTTGACAAATTGATAAAATCCATCAAGAACAAATGAATTTTTAAATAAAATCATTTTTTTTATAGAGTTTTAATGGTTTTTTTCAAATTTATTAATTGCTTTAGTTTTTTTTGTTTTTAATTAAAGCATTGTTCAATTAGTGCTTGAATTGAAGCTAAGGTTGTAGTTGAATTATATGGTTTTTTTTTTGCAAGTGAATTGAAGCTCTCAATCTGAACAATTTTTGTAGGTGAATTGAAGCTCTCAATATGAACAATTTTTATAGTGAATTGAAGTTCTCAATCTGAACAGATTTTGCAATGGGAATAAAAGGAATAAAGCAAAAAAATATGATCGAATAAGGGATGACAAAATGAAAGGTCATAGAAAACGTAATCAAGATCAACCTATTGAAGTTTGGGAAGAACCTATTGATATTCAAGAAGATGCAATTCAAGTAGGGGAACAAATTGGTAGTTCTAGATGTGGAAATATATCTTTTGGCATGGGCAATTTGATGGAGATGAATGAGGATTCACTTTTTAGTCAAATTTCATTTGAACAAATGTTATCTAAAAGTACAATTAAAACCCATTGCAAAAAACTTTGGGATGAATATTTTGAAAATAAAAGTATGGTTTGAAGAGCTCAATTATTTGTTAGGTTATTCAGGAAAAAAAAAAAGACTCCTATTTTGGAGTTGTTGGGTGTTGATAACAAGAAAAAATCAAGAGACAATGTAAATCAAACAATAGTTCAAAATTTGCAAGATGCATTGAACATCATTAATAACTCAAGTCAAGGAGTTGATTTAAGTGATGGACGTAGAGCATTGATGACTACTTTATCTAGTAGGAGGTTGACACAGAGAAAACAAGTACATGCAATTTTTGATTTACTGAATGTATCTAGAAGAACTATTCAAAGATATATCAGGAAGAGAAATATGTTAGATGAAAATATTGAATAAAATTGGGTAAATATTGTTAGGCTTCCTCGAAAAGACAAAATTTTTGAAGATGCAAAAAAGTTGTTCATTGAATATTGGACCGCTCACTCTTGTGTTTCTTCTAATAGAAGGGATACAATACAAATGAAAGATGAAGAGACTGGTATGAAAACTATACATCCAAAACATTTTATAGATACAACACAAAGTGAATTATTTGAAGCATTCAAGCAAGAATTTTTAGATGTGAAAATATGTCAAAGAATGTTTGAGAGGTTGTGCCCTTTATTTGTATCCATAAATAAGGTTCGTGAAACTTGTTTTTGTTGAAATCATGTTGAGTTTGATCTATACTTGCAATCATATAAAAAAGTTATGGCAATTCTTGACTCAAATATGGTTATCCTTGGAAGTACGACATAATTTGTGAAGTCTATTTTATGTGATAAATTAGAAGATTCATATGAGTTCAAAGTACAGTGTATAAATAATGCATGCAATGATTGTGGAGATTTTCATAAATTTCCATTGCAAATTGAGAATATTAATGTTTTAACACTATTTTTGTGGAAAATATTTGAATATGAGATATATCGAACAAAGACCGGAGATGAATCCAAAAAAATTGTATTGAAGGAGAGTGAATTACCCTACCTTGAGTATATGACCAGATTTCGTACTCTAATTTATCCATATATCTAGCATTGTCATGGTGCACGATGGCAAGCTAAATAGTTTCGTGATACCAAAGATTGTTTTCCACCTAGTTGTATTCTTTCAATTGTATATTTCTCCGAGAACTATACATTTTACCCTCAAATAGAGCTTCAAGATCAATATTATCATTTTGATCAGGTTGCAATATTTGTGCAAGCGACCTATAGACATGCACAATTTGATTTGGATGAGGTAGAAAGTACTAATCCAAATGAATGTATTATCATCAAGGAGGTTTATTTCTATATCAGTGATGATAAGGTTCATGATAGGAGCTATGTGGCTCATTATTCTGTAATGTTTTTTGAAGATATTGTGAATTACAGGATAAAGGCTTCACAACATTGGATTTGGTCTGATGGTTGTGCACATATGTGTATAGATACTTCAATTTATTTTCATTGTCATTTAATTATTTGTTAAATTATTAAAGGATGACATGTATGTATGCATGTACAACTTAATTTTGCAGGAAAATTTAAATCTGCGAAAGCCTTTAATTGGATAGCCATGCAACATGCTAGACGCAATGTTAAGTTTTTGTGAAACTTCTTTGAAAGTGGACATCGAAAAGGAGAGCACGATGGAGCAGGAGGATGTGTGAAGCATGCACTTTTCCAACATGAACTTGTAGGTACAAATGGTTAGTTATATATATATATATATATATATATATATATATATATATATATATATATATATATATATATATATATATATATATATATATATATATATATATATATATGTATATGTATGTATGTATGTATGTATGTATGTATGTATGTATGTATGTATTTCAAATAATATAATTTTAGCTTAGATCCATTTTCTTTAAACTGATAATTCAGAAATGTACACGTAACATGATAGAGAATTCAAAGAAAATTGTTGAATGGTGTCAAAGTCATTTTTCTCCTCGGGACACCAAATACAACAAACGTTATTTTTGGGAAGTGAAAGGTAATTTATATTTTGTTGTAAATTTTTAAATTAAATTTTGATTTCGTGTTCATGTCTATCTTTTCATAATTGTTGATCTAAAAATGTGCAACTTTCATTTCATATTTGTAATAGATATAGACTGATCTAATCCTTACAATTGTCAAAGAATTTTTGGTATTAGAAGTTTACATCAATTGATCACTACAGGACAACGCGAGCCTCTTTTGATTCAAGTAAGAGAAAATCATGTTTTTGTGCTCACTGCATTGAGGACAATCTATTGAGTCAATGTGAGAATATTGCAAATGGATATGTTTCATGATGGGATATGAAGGGGTTAATCAAAATGCCTCCTTATGAAGATGATGAAATTGACATAAACATTCACGATCCTATATATTCAGTTGTGTTTCTAATTTAATTGTTACAGGTGCGTACACATACATGTTCTTTATTTAATTTTAATTTATTGTACTGGTGATGTTTAATTTTAATAGAATCCATTTGTATAGGAGATATTTTTGTTGTAGTTGTAGATCCTGACAATGCAGAAAGTGTATATTATTATTTACTAAGATGCACAAAAGAAAAATACAAGTTGACAGAACAAATTGTAGATGATGAAAGGCAAACATATCCAATTGGTTTAGTTGTTATTGAAGGAACCTATTATCAGCAAATAAAGGTCGACAAAACTGGTGTTCAATTTATTGAATACATGTGTGGCCAAAAATTTCTACATTACAGTCACTTGGTTATAGAAACAAAGTTGCAATTTGAGACATTGCAAAAAAGAGGACATGTCAATCAAAAGTGGAGGTTGTCTATTGAAGAACATGAAAAACTTTTGGAGATAATAAAAGATAGAAAGGATCCAGACTATATGCATCAAGAGCTTTAGAATAAAATTCCTTTTGTAGCTCTTGTACTTTCATATTTGAACTCTTTAGTTTGAACTTTCATGTTTGAACTCGTATATATTGTATGTTTTTATGTATGTTAGTTAATTAATTGTATGCTTTGATTAATTAGTTAGTTAATTAAATGTATGCTTTGATTAATGCTTTTGGTAATTATGCTTTAGTTAATTATGTTAGTTAGTTACTTATTTAATTTTTTTACTTACATGACATTAGTTAGATTACTTAATTATGTTAGTTAATCATGTTAGTTAGATTACTTAATTATTTTAGTTACCTACTTAATTAATTGTCCTAATTGTTAGTCCATTAATTATGTTACTTTATTTATGCTTTTGGTAATTTAGTTAGTTAATTATGCTTTAGTTAATTATGTTAGTTACTTAATTAATTGGTAATTGTTAGTTAGTTAATTAATTGTATGTTTTGATGTGTTACCTCCCCTTAAGACCTCCCCTTAAGACATTAGTTAGTTACTAATTTAATTGTTTTTTACTTACATGACATTAGTTAGATTATTTAATTATGTTAGTTTCCTAATTATGTTAGTTAGATTACCTAATTATGTTAGTTAGATTACCTAATTATGTTAGTTAATTGTGATAGTTACCTACTTAATTAATTGTCCTAATTGTTAGTCCATTAATTATGTTACTTTATTTATGCTTTTGGTAATTGTGTTAATTAATTATGATTTATTTAATTATGTTACTTAATTAATTGGTAATTGTTACTTAATTAATTAATTGTGTGCTTTGATGCATTACTTCCCCTTAAGACATTAGTTAGTTACTTATTTAATTGTTTTTTACTTACATGACATTAGTTAGATTACTTGATTGTTAGAAATATCTAAAATAACATTAGTACATGGCATAACATAATGTATACATAACATGTATAAAAATAAGTCTAAAAGATGAAATAACACACAAACATATAACATGTAATGTATAAAATATGTAACATGTAATGTCTGAAATATGTAATGTAATGTATAAAATATGAAATAACACACAACCATATACCATGTACATATATGAAATGACTAAAATATCTACATGTATATATGAAATTTCTAAAATATCAAATAACATGTATATATGAAATGTCACATGAAATATCTAAAATAACATGGTCTCTCAACTAGGGCCATGTCTTGATCCATGACATGATGGCGGTGCCCCTCCTCCTGATGTATGTGTACAATAAACAAAATATGTCAGGCATACATACATGTATAATAAATTTTAAATACTTATGATAATAGAAAAATTAAATTTTTGAACAAACATCTCAATGTACCTGTGTATCATGATGGATAGGATCACATGGAGTCTATAAATCTCCATATGGTGCAACATCCTCGTCGATAACCTCCTCGAGTACACATTAATATAACATACATTAATGCTCTCCTAAAAGTGCTCAAATCTGACTCATGTAATGACATTTGTGCAGGATCAATCTGGTCATCTATAAGCAATGTAGTAAAAATTTGATGACCTAGACGTGATGAATTAGCCTACATGGTTTGATGATGACCTGTAGGTGGTGTAGCCTATGGAGGAGCTATAGGTGGTGGTGTAGTTTGCTGAGGACCTGTTGGTAGTTCAGTCTACTGAGAACCTGATCTAGTAGGTCTAGTAAGAAAGGTCTTAACAAATGATGGAATCTCCCTGAGCGGAACCCCACCGAGCATCTGTATGGTCTGATATGCACAAAGTAGATCACTAGATAATAATGGGCTCATATGTCACAAATGGTCCATATCTGATATAGTTATAACCTCAAGGGAAGATGGTATGTCGACTATATCATATGGATCACCACTAGAGGATGCATCCTGTGCAAGTGGAGGAATGCTAGAATGAGAATGTAACATGTTTCTCCCCACACAATTAGACAAAATCTCTTGAACCTATGTGGTGATACTCTCTATACTAGAATAAACCTCCCTCCTCATCGTGTCATCTGGCACACTCTCTCTTATAGTTTCCATTTCCAAACCTTTTGGTACAACCAAAAGGTTTAGACCCACCCTTGCCTACCTATTAGCAAGCAGAGAGGCATCATGCACTTTGAACCTATCAAATAATCTCCCTCTCTACTTCCCAACATGATCAGGATAATCTGTATAATCACCATCATGCTACAAATGAAATTCTACAAATAATTGTTTGCATACATATAGTGGAAGCTCATCCTTCTGGGGCCACTTATGATGAGCAGCCAACAATCGAGGATATATAAATGGTGCCACAAGGTCATCCTCACATCTTGTGACCATGTACCCTCTCAATTTATCCATGTCTCTATAATGAGGAAACATGCTCCTCACCATAGTGGTGGAAACATCTGTATCAATCTGCCTATACTTCACACTACCACTAGTTCTGTGAGACAAAGAAGTATAGAATGTATCAATGTTGATAGTATCATACAGGTTGTATGATTGAACTATGTCAATCATACGCAACAAATCAGCTCTAATAATGTTCACCCTATCCATATTTGGAATGGTGGTGGATGAAGCTAACATCTGATCCAAAACCTCTAAGGCTCATCTCAATCTATCAAAAGTAGAAGCAAATAGCTTCTCACTGGCCTCTGCAAAATTAGTAAATCTATGTGAGGAGCAACCACTACCACTACCACTACCACCCCCCCTGTACACTAGGCTCTCCTGAATCCACTGACCCTCTACCCGATGTCATCTAATAGATAAAAAAGAATATATATATAGATCTCTGCACATGTACATTATAATCATCTAGTTTAAATGATATATATATATATATATATATATATATATATATATATATATATATATATATATATATATATATATATATATGTGTGTGTGTGTGTGTGTGTGTGTGTGTGTGTGTGTGTGTGTGTGTGTGTGTACACACACACACACACACACACACACACACATATATATATATATATATATATATATATAGACACACAGACACACACATGTACATACAAATTTAATAAACATATTAATCCTATTAATTCTTAAGGGGTCATATTAATCGTGTTACCTATGGGTATGTGTAGGATCATGGTATGCCAAAAAGTGGCGATGTGAAAAAGAAGTCCCTGTTGATAGACTCTTTGAAAAACAACTATAACTTTGAAACAATATAACATTTTTTAAATCTAAAATATACATCACATTCTATGCTTCACCCAATATAATAATAATAATAAATTCTTTCAATTTGGTGAAGTTTAGACTAAGTTAAGGTGGCCAGACAAGAGAGTTTTTATATTTAGGAAAATTTGTAGTAGAAAAATCATAATAAATTATATTTACTTGAAAAAAAAATACAAAAAAATATACATCACATCCAGACACAAGTCTACTACTTTTATCTAGAATCTTATAAAAAAATGTTATCATTTGATTTTGTTTAATGTGGTCCGACATACACCTATTTGTTATCTTTCTAGTCCTGATTGATAGACTTATTGAGGAATAGCTATAAGTTTCAAACTGTATAACATTTTTGAAATTCAAAACATGTCTCACATTTGCACTTTTCCTACTACAAGAAAAATAAAGAAGTTTTCAATTTGATAAAGTTTAGACTAAGTTAACGTGGCTAGACACAAGAGTTTTTGTATTCTAAAAAAGTTATAGAAGAAAAAACATAATTAATTATTTAGTTGGAAAAAAATTTAAAATAGATATGTGTCACATTTGGATATGAGTATACTACTTATATCTAGACTCTTGTAAATACAAATTATCATTTGATTGTGTTTAAGGTGGTCAGACATACACCTACTTATTTTTTTCCTGAAATTTTTGTCCTACTACATTGAAATTTGAAATTTTCAACATATAGAATAATTGTTTCTCAAAAAAAGCCTGTTATCTTAGAAACTAAATTCAATTTTCTACAAAGTCTCTTCTTACATATTTTGGATATAATATTTACAAGTTGTTCAATTTTTTATGGAAACTTTCCTAAACTTGATTTTCTGAATTTTTATTGCCACTTAAGGGCCTAGTTTGGCATACCATGATCCTACACATACCCCTATCTTTATTGGTCATATTAGTCACATGTTAAGTCTTAATCAGTCTTAATTGGTCAATTAATATGTCATAATTGGTCAAGTATTAGTCACATGTTAGGTCTGCATTGGTAGGACTATTAGGTCTTAATAGGTCATATTGGACCTAATTGGTCAAGTATAGGTCCTATTAGTTCTTAAGGGTGGACTATTAAGTCTTATTAGTAGGTATTAGGTCTTATTAGGTCATATTAATCAATTTAGGTGTTATCAGTCATATTAGTCACATGTTAAGTCTTAATTGGTCAATTAATAGGTCCTAATTGGTCAAATATTAGTCACTTGTTAGGTCTTAATTGGTCATATTAGGTCTTAATCAATTTAGGTGTTATTAGTCATATTAGTCACATGTTAAGTCTTAATTGGTCAATTAATAGGTCATAATTGGTCAAATATTAGTCACTTGTTAGGTCTTAATTGGTCCTATTAGGTCTTAATAGGTCATATTAGTCACATGTTAAGTCTTAATTAGTCAAGTAATTGTTCAATTAATAGGTCCTAATTGGTCAAGTATGAGTCACATGTTAGGTCTTAATTGGTAGGACTATTAGGTTTTAAAAGGTCATATTGGACCTAATTGGTCAAGTATAGGTCCTATTAGTTCTTAAGGGTGGACTATTAGGTTTTATTACTAGGTATTGGGTCTTATTAGGTAGTATTAATCAGTTTAGGTGTTATTAGTCATATTAGTCACATGTTAAAAGTCTTAATTGCTCAATTAATAGGTCCTACTTGGTCAAATATTAGTCACTTGTTAGGTCTTAATTAGTCAGGTATTAGGTCTTAATAGATCCTATTAGTTCTTAAGGATGCTATTAGGTCTTATTAGTAGGTATTAGGTCTTATTAGGTCTTATTACTCATGCTAGGTCTTAAGGGGTCCTATTATGTCTTATTAACATGTTAAGTCTTAATTAGTCTTAACCGATCAATTAATAGGTCCTAATTAGTCTTGAGTATTAGTCACATGTTAGGTCTTATTAGATCGTATTAATCAATTTAAGGGTCTTATTAGGTCTTATTATTCATGTTAGGTCTTAATAGAAAATATTACATGTCTTATTATGCATGTTAGCTCTAAAGGGGTCCTATTACATCTTGTTAATCATGTTAGGTCTTAATTAGTCAGAGAGAAAGAGAGAAAGTTCATGTTGGTTTCTAGTATTTTTGTTTATGTTAGTTTCTAGTGTTAGAGTTTAATAGGAAATATTAATCATGTTAAGGGTCCTATTAGATGTTAAGGGTCTTATTAGATTTTATTAGCTCTTAAATGGTCCTATTACGTCTTGTTAATTTCATTTTAGATCTTAATTGGTTAGAGAGATAAATTTTATGTTGGTTTCTACTGTTAGAGTTTATATTGCTTCATGTTCTAGTTTCATGTTGGTTTAATGTTAAGGTTCATGTATGTTTCATATTAAGGTTTATTTTTTAATTATGTTAAGGGATCTTTTGTTAAATTAGGTTTCTGGTTAGAGTTCATATTTATTTAATGTTAAAGTTTATGTTGCTTCATATTTTTTATAGATAAAATAGCAAGAGGGTGTTGGCCCGTGGAACAAAGGGACTAGGAGCACATTAATAGCACATTAATGGAACTAGTCAAATCAGATAAAATAGTTTAACATCATAATCACCGAGTCTAAATCTACCCCTATCAAAAACATAAACCATGGTACTAATCAAAAATATTAAACCAGAGTACTTAAAATGAAGAGTAGTAGTTAAAGTAACAATCATAAGCCACACAAGGCTGAACCAAAAGCTAAAAAAACTAACATTAACCCCAAATGCAAAACAGGGGATCCGAGGGCCATGCCCAATCAAAATTAACCAACTCATGGACACCATAAGTTAGTTCTTCCCACCTAGATGCTTAGATAGTAGGTTCCTAGCCCACTCCTCTTGGAGGAATAGGAAAAGATCCTTGTTATCCTCATCCGCTTCTAGATTGCCGCTCACTTGCTTTTCATGCACATTACAAAGGGTCATAGCCGAAGCATGCATGACCTTCAGGGAAAATTTGTTGGTCATCATGCATTGGTGCTTCAGTTCCTGCATATTCTTTTTAATCTCGACAATATCCTTGTCCATATGAGAGAACCTCCTCTTGAGGGTTCCTTTAAAAAAAAATTTGTCAGCAAGAGCCCCGGTATTGTAATCAGAGGTGGAAGGCTTATCCTGAGGATCATGAAAAGGACCTAGGGGTGGGGTAGGGTTATTGGGGGTTTCCATAGTTTGCTAGAGGTTGGGTAGGGGAGTGTTACCAGTCCTAAGGGGACTCATATGATCATCTGAGGAACCTTCATGGACTCAGTGGTGTGAGAGTCTTTTCCAGATAGGGATTGCTCTCTCGAGGTCATTTCCATCAACTTGGTTTTACACTATTCCTTGGCAATTCTATTGGACCTCTGATGATTTGAGCCACTTAAGTCCACCTCCAGATTATCTTGGCTCTCCATCATTCTCCATTTTTTGGGCCTATGTTCAGTCTCAGGAGTATTGTCAGACTCCTTCCTATCTTTTTTCTCTAAAGAATCAGAGACATGTGACTCCTCCTGAGCCTCCTTCCTATTGAAAGGGTTTTTAACACATTTTTTGTGGGTTCTACCCTCTTTAGCACCCAGCTTAGGCTCCTGGATAACTTGGATGGACTGGGAGGTGGAATGGGTGGGATTTTCAATTTTGGCTAGGGACTCCTCCTAGGTCATCTCCTGGATAATTTGGGGGGGGGGGGGGGGGGGGGGTTGGGGTGCTGGGAATATAGCTTTATGAAAGTGATAAATGTAGAGAAGGAGGCCCTGATGGAGGATAGGGATTGATTTATCAGGGTTTTCCTTAATGTCTAGGATATTACTCTCTATGGAATGCAAAAGATAGAAGGGTATGGAAATTAAATCCTTGTTTCTAATATGATTTAGGAATGGTAAGTGGTAGTAGTAAAGCATAGTGAACTTACCTTCCTGCGTGAAATATTTCATCACAATGAGGAAACTTTTTGGCCAAAAGTCTAACAGCACCTCCCTGTTGAAACCCCCTTGTTTCTTCACCGGCTGCTCACCATCCTTGAAAAACTGGTTGAGGCTTGTAGGGTCAGGAGTCCAACTGGTCTTTTTGTATTTCCTCCCCTCCATAGAGAACCCCATTGCCTTTGCTATGACCTCTTTGTTAATCTGGAAGTGGATGCCCCCAATCGAGACACTCTTGTTGTTCCAGGACGAGACAAATTGTTTGGAAATTCGCTTGTCATGCCCACCTTTCATTCTCTCCATAAAACCCCATATGTCGCATTCTTTGTAGTAATGAGTCACCAACATATTAGAGGTGAAAGCCTCGTCGATTTTATTAGGTTCAATGCAGAGTGTGTTGCCTCCCATTTCAAAGCTTTGCCCCTCCTACACCAGAATATCCTGAAAACCTAAGAGCCGAGCATTTTTTGCAGACCATAAAAAATGGTTCATGTTTGAATATCATGTTCCCTTAAAAAGAATGGTTCATGTTTTAATATCATGTTTCTAATAATTTATATATGTTTTTCTAATGTTTTGTAACATTTTTGTAATATTTTAAAAAATATCTAATAAAAATAAATAAATTAACTAACTAACTAACACATTTTATTAACTGAAAAAAAATATTATATTAATTAAGTAATTAAATCTACATAAAATCATATTATTTAATTTCTACAATTAAAAAATAATAAAATTACATGAACAAAAACAACTATTAAATTAATATTTTTATTTAAATTACAATTATTTAATATTAAATAAACAAAAACAACTATTAAATTAATATTTTTATTTAAATTATAATTATTTAATATTAAATAAATAAATAAAAAACTTTTAAAACTTTTTAAAAATATTAAAAAATGTTAAAATAAAAAAATTGCCTACCTCTTTCGGTCGGAATTCTCCTTTAGCTCTCCTAAAATTTCGCAAGGCGCTCAATACAAATGAGCCTTCCCATTGATTTTTTTGGTTCATATAGATTTTGGGGGTTTCAGTCGGAACCCTTCCGGCTGAAACCATTTCGGCTGAAATGGTTCCGACCGAAACCCCCATGCCACATGGTGCCTAGTGGGCGCCACATAGTTCTGGCCAAACCTGTTTCGGCCAGAACCCTTCCAGCCAGAACCGTTTCGCTCATAACCATAAAATTTGTCCTCTAGTGCGACACAACTTTGTACTTTTACCCTATGACCTTCTAGGTTACATCGAGCACTTGGGAAATGTTGATTGTTTGTGGTTTCTCCAGCAACGTTTCTACCATGATTCCTCTTGGTTTCATGCATGATGCTGGGGAAACCCTACATGTCTTTTTTGCATTAGTCCTATGCAACACTAGTGACAAGGCCTTGTGATCCCAATATTCATGGTAGGTCTCTAGCATTGCTATACCAAACTAGGTTGTGCTCTCTAATATATCCAATGCATGGAGCTCCCCAAATTCCCATGCATCCTGCATCATATAGATTAATCTTACATCTTGCATCTTTCATGTAGTTGCATCCTACATTCCACCTCATCATGCATTCCTCCATCTTTGCTCTTGGAAGCTTGGTTATTTATCTTCCCTTCTTCCTTTTTCTTCTCCTTCTGTTTCCTTTCAAGAAAATTCCATAATGTTCCCTCTTTGTATTATTTTCTCGAGGAGGCACATCCCCTTATTCCTCCAAATTCTAGCCTGGGGCATCTTATTTTCTTGTCTTTGACACCATGCCACTTGCAACATTACATCAAAGAGGGGCAAAATGTAGATACCTAAAAATCCATCAGAAAATAAAATTATTTTTATTTTTTTGAAAACCCCTGATGACATCATCATTTACTAATTAATTAATTATTTAATTAATTAAAATATTTTTATGCCATTAAATCCCTCTATTTTAATTAAACATCTTTAATTAATATATCCCATCCCCAAAATATTTAAATCTAATTTAAATATTTAATCCCTATTTATTAATTATTGGTTAATAAATATTGTCCTATTCCTTAAATAAATTTAACATTTATTTAAAAGCCTAAATCCTAGAAATCTTCTAGAAATCCCTAAACCCCTAGACTCTTCTATAAATTCCTAAATCCTTATCCTAATCTTGGTCCATTCAACCTTTGAAAGTCAATCCTTATCCCTTTGACTCAACCCTTAACCAAACCCCAAACCCTAACTCTGCTTCCTAACCCAAGCCCTTAGGAAATCATATAAATACCCTCTCTTGCAAGAGTAAATCATTAGATTAGTTTTTATCATTCGTGCATTGTTATCATGAGCATTTTTAGCTAAAGCATATTAGCTCAAATCCTAATTGTTATATTTCTTCATGTTTTTCATGTTTTCTAACACATCTTAGCTTAGAATAATGGATTGAACCTAGTTCTTTCAATATTTTCTCATCATTTATGCATCATATCAAATCCTTTTAGAATGCATTAGGAACAAGCTCCAAGTGCTTAGAAAGAACACCCACATCCCTCTCATTGAAGAAAATCAAACAATGCGCTATATCATCTGTTTTAGTAACAATCTTGAGGTGGCTTGGTTTTGTTTATGTCTATTCTTTGAACTAATGAACATGTTTTAATATAATGTTTGAATTTTTAAGCCTTTCAAGATAGGTAACATATTAAAAATAGTAGCCTACAGTTTACAACCTATAGATACAGACATTGAACAACCATTTTCTCAACTCTAATTTTCTCAACACAAAGGGACATTTATCATAGCCACAAAAATATGATTATTTTTAAATGGAATGCACCAAGGAGTACCGTTAGAAATATTAACCTTTACAATTATGAACAGTAAACCTAAATCAAATAGCTCATTTGTTTATCAGCATGTGTAGTCTCTGTGTATATGAAAAATGAATGAAATATCAAGATGAAATAAAATAGTGAACAAAAATTCAAATTCGAGGCCTAATTTATCAAGAGAAACAAACAATGTAGAACCCCACAATAAAAAAAGAAACATGATTTGTTAATAATGTTTAAAATCTTGTCACTAAGCACAGACATGGAAAATAAAAAAGGGACAAAAGATAAGAAATAAGAAAAATCATTAGGACTATAGAAAATCAAGTTCTAGAAATGGACAGTTCTGATTCTTTGCTATTACAATAATTGAGCATTAATCACTTTCTATATGAATAGGTGAAAAACATGCAGATTTGACCAAGAAATACTTGAAACTAGACACGGAAGAAAATAGACTTGTGATGATGTTCACAATAGTACATGTGTTTTTGGGTTAGCTCCCAATAGTGCTTAGGAAAATCTGCATGTTCATCACCTGTACATATGAAGTGGCTCTAATGGTAGATACAGTCACTGAACAACCATTTTTTCAACATAGAGTGACATTTATCATAGTGATAGAAACCTATCTCAGAACTATCCATTTCTCTATGTATATGAAAAATGAATGAAATATCAAGCTGAAATAAAACATTGAACAAAATAGTATTCCACATAGAGTGAATCAAGTTCTAGAAATGGACGGTTTTGATACTTTCCATTACAACAATTGAGAATTCATCATTTGGTACTTCTTGGTGTATTTCATTTAAGTATGTCAGGAAAAAACTATTCCATTTAGATTTGACAAACATGCAGATTTGACCAAACACTACTAGGAGCTAGACCCCACAACAAATGGACTTGTGATGATTTTCACAATAGTACATGTGTTGCAAGGTAAGCTCCCATTATTTCTTAGGCAAATCCAAATGTTCATCACCTATGCATATAAGAGTTGATCAGATAAGATATATGCACATGTGACAAACATGCAGATTTGACCAAGCAATACTGGGAGCTAGACCCTGTAGCAAATGGACTTGTGATGATTTTCATATTAGTACATGTGTTGCAGGGTAAGCTCCTAGTAGTGCTTAGGAAAATTTGCACATTCATCACCTATGCATATGAAGTGGCTCTAATGGCAAATATAGTCACTAAACAACCATTTTGTCAACTATAATTTTGTCAACACAGAGGGACATTTATCATAGCCATAGAAACATGTTTATTTTTAAATGGAATACACCAAGGAGTACCATCAGAAATATTGACCATTTATAATCATGAAAATTAAACCTATATCAGATAGCTCATTTTTTTATCAGCATGTGTAGTCTCGCAATATCAACAAATGTGTAGTCTTAGAACTATCCATTTCTCTGTGTATATGAAAAATGAATGAAATATCAAGCTAAAATAAAATATTGAACAAAATAGTATTTCTTATAGAGTGAATGAAATATACCATCAAAAGAAGGTGAACTCTAGAATTGGCACAAACTCAGAGATGGGAAAATTCAAATTCAAGGCCCGATTTATCAAGGACAACAAACAATGCAGAGCCCCACGATCAAAAACATGAAACCTAATAAAAAATACTGAAAAACTTGATTGGGACAATAGAATTTATAAAGTAAGGAAATGTGAGAGGATCAATCAAATAATCAAAAATGAAACATGCTTTGTAAAAAATGTTCAAAATCATTAGGACTATAGAAAAATCATCAAGACTATAGAAAATCAGGTTCTAGAAATGGACGGTTCTGATGCTTTTCCATTACAACAATTGAGAATTCATCATTGGCTATGTCTTAGTGTATTCCATTTAAGTATATCATGCACAAATTATTCCATTTATATATGTTCAAAATTTGGCCACTAAGTATTTGGGGAATGCAATCATGTAAAACACAAACTAATATTATTATTGTACATTATGTAAAACAAAACCATGTAAAACCTATGCATATACAGCCTTCATGTGTGCATATAAGAGTCAATCAGAGAAGGTATATGCATAGGTGACAAACATGAAAATTTGACCAAGCATTACTAGGAACTAGATCTTGCAACAAATGGACTTGTTATGATTTTCACAATAGTACATTTGTTCATGCAGGGTAAGCTCTAAGTAGCGCTTAGGAAAATTTACATGTTCATCACCTATGCATATCCCTTCTCTAGTTGGAGGAGTCTAATGTTGTATGTTTTTTCTTGATAAAATGTTTTATGTTGTTTTTATCATGTTTGTAATAATGTTGATCATTTGATAGTACGATCACAAAATAATTTTATGTAAGGCATTGAATGGCATAGGGGATAGTGATGTAACCTTGGGGTTACTTGAGTGATCCAAGGACTTATGTAAATGGGGTTACTTGAGTGATCCAAGGACTTATGTAAATGTCAAGGACCTATAAGGGTATATATAGCTATAATATGGACATTAATTCCATTCAATCATGTAATTGCACTCAAAGTGAAAAGATGTCATACAGAAGATGTAAAATTGCATTCGTGCAATTCTCACCTAGAATGGTCATCTAGGGGATATGGATTAGTATCGATTGTAAAGGTTGTTTTAAAACCTTATAAATATCCTAAATGGGGATATGAGACGCCATGTTGTTGAGCTGACAACATTAGTTTTCAACTTGACAACACCATTAAACCTATTTGATTTTGACAATCATTTTTATGACTATTATGGAACAATTCTGGGTAGTTAGGTGGTTGCAATCAGCTTTCTTTGCAGATTTTGAGTCTATTTATTTGTTGATCCACGTGAGTGGAAAGGGGGTGTAAATTATATGTGTAAGAAAACCATATTTTAGTCAGTTTAATCAATAAAAAAAAATATTTTTCTCTGCATATTGTAGTTTGTAAGATACTTTATCTAGTTATTACTTACTGTTATACACTAAGTTTGCACCCTTGTTTCAAGCTCTCATAGTCTTGATAACCTAGTATAACATGGGAATCATCTCCAAGTGTGGGACCTATGCTAACTCAGATGAGACCTCTAGGTTCTAGGCTGGTTCCTCTTGGATAATCACCTTAATTTGCTTCTATACATGAAAGTAAATTTTTGATGGAAAGGGATAGAAGGAATGCTTGAAAGGGAAATGACTGAAAGCAAACTAGCTACTAGGTGATACACTGAAATTAGGGTTTGGATCTCAGTATAGAGGATGAAAACAATGGACAATTTATGTCTAGGAGGTCACAACTCTCTAAATAGGCCTACATAAATATTTCATAGAAGGGTCTGAACATGAGACACAATCTACAACTTGTAGACAAACATTCACCTCTGCAACTCGGTATAAGAATGAGGTAGATTTTCAGGGGGTTGAGGTATACCCACAAGAGCATTCAAATCAAATCACCCACAATAATACACAAAATTGCAAAAAAAGAGAGGGATGAGGAACCCTAAGATACCACCAAAAACATCATATACTTTGATTCAATAAGAGATAATTTAGACAAGGAAGCATAGGGATAGAAAAGATGTCACAAAATACCTCTGCAATATCTGAATCATCAATGAAAGATTTAAAACTGTAGACCCCAGAGGGTAGAGAAAATGCCACAGATAACTCTCAAGAAAGGTGAATTTCTTTTTTACATTTGTCTAACTCTGAGCACTAAGGCTCCAAAAATACAATATATACATCTCCTCTTTTTGCACGTAGGTAGGAGTTAAAACCTAAGTAGGGTTTACAAAAATCTACAATAATAACTAACCCTAACTCAACCAAGTCTGATCATGAATATATCTTTGCAACATTATGGCCGATCAGACCTCAAGTTTGCCTGTCCATCCCTATACTACAATCAGACTATAGACAAGCAACCTGGATTCATCCACTTTCCTGCACAAAGTCTTGCCATGAATGCATAACTAGTACCCTTCTGGGACAAGAAATGACCCATGACAGCCACCTAGACCTCCTCATCATCTTCCTTTAACTGTAAATGTCCTGGAGACATAAATTCTCTAAACTACCTCACCGCTCTTGGCCTGCAAATCAAATACTGGAAAAAAACCCTCTTAGAACTATTTGAATTTGGAATTTTAATGGCTAGCCGGTCATTTTTAAAACATAGCCATTGATATCTTTTATCTCCTGGCAATCGAACAGCTCAGATCATCTTGACAATAGTCATAAAACCTTCTAAAAAGTCAAAGACCACATCATCAGCAGCACCCAATAGGAAATGAGCATGTCAGAAAAGACCGACACCTCAGAAGTCAAAAGAACCTAGGCCTTGCATTAGACGGTGGTCGCATGATCACAAGGGCAAGGAATATTCCTTGTGAACATGCGACCACTATAGATCTTACTTCCTCGCCATGTTACTTAAGATACTCGGCCCCACTGACACATCTCCACTTGTAAGTCCTCATCAGCACACGACAACCAATGAAATGTGAGCAAAATCAGCACGTCTTATAGACTTGGACCCATGACCTACAAAAAGAGCATCAGATGGTTGTTACTATACCATGATGCTAAAAGTTTAGCATCTTGGATCTCTGGTATAATGACAACTGCTAGATCAAACTAGACGTCAAGCTCTTTAGAAATCCTTGACCCCACGGACCCACTAAGAACCTCCATGTAGCATACCAACCAGCCAACCACAAGCTGCCAAATGAGACACGTTGCAGACCTTTCTAACAATAGGACCCATGGCAGACTAAGATCACATCGGATGGTTGTTGTTATACCACAACCTTAAACAACCTGCATCTTCACCCAGTGATATAATGACGATTGTAGATCTTGATTGGACTTTAACTTGCCACTAGAGCCAAAGACCACGGCCCCACTGACAAACCTCCACATCACTAGCTCGTGACCAATCAAATGCTGCCAAGCGGATTCATGTTGCACTCTTTCTGACATCGGAACCATTGTCTTCCAAGATTCTGATCAGACAATTGTCGCATGATCTCATAGGGTCAGAAGATTCTATGAGATCATACAACCACCGTAGATCTTAACCTTTGTGACATATCTACAGACCTTTTGACACGGTCCCACTGACACATCCTCACTGTCACCTAGGAGCCAATAGAGAACAAGCATGTCACCAAAAAAGGACCCACTTGATATAGCCTGAAGATAAAGTAAGATCAACTGCTATCACATGGTCACATGTGTCAGAAAAATTCCTTCAGACCATGCGCCAGCCGTTAGATCATCATCAACTGACAACTCGTTAGGCCTGTGCTAACAGGGCACCACATCACCAACCAATCAAATGCCACCCCCTGAGATACACAGACCACATTTTCCTCATAATGGCCCCACTGTCAGAGGTCTAGGCGATGAAGAGAATCCATGGTTTTCATTATACTGCCAGATTAAATAGGTCACATCTTGAGTCTCTAGTATAATGATGACTACACGATGAAACTAAAGCTTAACACGGTGAAAGAAAAGGGCCCACTAACAGACAGCTGAATCACCAACCACCGACGAATCAGAAGCTGCCAAATCAGATGAGATTGCACTGGTCCCACTAAAAAGATACTACACTAGAGGAAAAGGAAGATCGATAGCCCTCGCAAGATCTCATGGAATCTTTCAAGGCCATGAGATCATGCGACAACCATCAGATCTAGAATCTTGATTTGGCTGCTGAACCGAGACCACCAACCGAAATGGTAACGCTCACCAAATCACTAAGTGTTAAGGGGTTGACCAATAGGAATTAGAGATTTGGCAACTGAAGGATTTTGAAATGCACATGAAGGGACTTAAGTGGCCAATAAAGTAAACTACAAATTAGAACAGGGCCTTAGGGTTTTTTGGGTAACAGCTAGTTTTATGAATATTTTTAAGGACTTTTCACCTAGCCAAGGACCTAGAAACAGTTGCAGAGACTAGGGGGGGATAGATAAAGCCATGAAATTTTGCAAAGTGCTTGGAAGGATAAAAATGCAGACCCTAAAATGGGAATTGGTCAAATTTTACATGGGACATGAAAATTTGGGCAACATTTTGGTGATTTCCAGTGGATGTCAGCCTGGTAGACATAGATCAGTGGCCTATAAACAATCCATTGGGCATGGTGTCACCACAGGAACACAAAAATTTGACAGAGACAAACTTGTGCATAGGCACTTCTTGGAAAGTAGAAAACTAACCTAGAAAATAGGGAAAGAAAGTAGGGGAAATATTTACAGAGATTTACAAGGAAGGACTAACCTCAAAATAGGGCTTCAAGTGGAAACCATTCACTGATATTGGCAAGGCATCTCCTTCAAGGGTAGATAGTTTAAAAGAGTTAGATCCCTTGCACTCTATTATAACAAATGGTCCACCCCAAAATGAATCAAATTTGGTATGTCTGCCAGGCTTGGATCTGAACTCATCCCACTTGAGGACCACATCCCCAACCTTGAAATTTTTGACCCTGGCTCTTTTATCAAAGCTTTTCTTTGTTTGGATCTGATGGAATTCTATATCCTGCATTGATTTGTCTTTGATCTCTTCCAACTCCATCAATTGAGTATATCTGATTTACAAGGGATCTCCTTCTTCAAATAGGGCATACTGAGTAGCCAAGTCCAGAGCTGGTAATTCAACTAAGATAGATAATTTAGCCTCTCTGCCATATACTAGCACATAAGGAGAATTACCAATGATTTTCTTTGGGGTAATTTTGTCTAACCATAATGTAGACCTCAGTTTAGTATGCTAATCCCTCTAGTTTTCTTGCAGAGTCTTCTTGATTATCTTATTCAAATTCTTATTTATTGATTCAGCCAAGCCATTGCCTTGGGGGTAGTAATTGGAACTGGTATTCAGATAGATGCCATTCTTGACTGCCCACTCTGAGATTTTGAGGCCTGTGAATGCTAATGCATTGTCTAATATGATGGAATCAGGAGTGCCAAACCTATGGATTATATCATCATAAAAAATTAAGACATCACTCTCATTGACCTCTTTTAATGCAATTTCTTCTTTTCATCTGGTGAAGTAATCTATCATAGTAATTATCCATTTATGGCCTGCACTAGATGGAGGATTGATCATGCCAATGAAGTCTATACCCCACTTCGTGAAAGGTTTCTCTATTTTGACTGGCTATAGGGGCAAGGTTGCAAGCTTCTCTTTTCTAGAAAACATGGCACACTTGATGCATCTTCTCACATACTCATGGCTATCTTTGAAGATAGATGGCCAATAGTATCCAGTCCTCATGATTTTAAAAATAGTAGTCCTAGGAGAGAAATGAGCTCCAGAAGGTCCATCATGAAACTCAAATAGGATGTCTGCTACCTTTTTTGAATCTATGCATCTTAAAAGGACACCACTAGGATCCTTTCTGAAAAGAACCTCATTTATCAGCACAAAAGGAATAGATTGTAACCTATAATACCTTCTTTTTGCTGAATCTAGGCCTGCAGGACATTGTCTTGTCTTCAAGTAATTGATTATATTAGGCAACCAACTTGTTGCCTTGGCTTGTTCTTCTGTAGAATGCACCATCAGAGATGCATCTATTTGCTTTGATTTCTTTGAACTTTCATCCTGTGCTAAATGCTCACAAAGACCTCTTCCTCTAACCAGCTTGGTGTTTGAATATCTATGTCATATTCCATCACCTTGGTGATCCAACTAGCTCTTTTTTCATTTAGGCCTTTGGAGAGCAGAAATTATTTGACACTTGGATGAGTAACCTTCAAGTGTACCTTGCTATGGGTCAAAAATTATCTGAACTTTTTAAGGCTCTTTACCACAATGAGTACATGTTTCTCTACAAAAGAGTATCTCTGTTCATACTCTTCTAAACCTTTGCTAAAGAAAGCAATAGGCTGCTCCAATCCTTCTAAATTTTCTTGAGTCAACATAGCAGATATAGCATCATGACCCCCATAAGCATAAAGGATAAAATCCTTACTGAAATTTGGGTTTAGGAGAGCAGGGGCCTCTGTTAAGGCCTCTTTGATAGCTTGGAAATTAACTTTCCCTTCTTTGGTCCAACTAAAAGCTGAACTCTTCTTTAACATGGCTGTCAAGGGCTTGAGTAAATCTGCAATGTTAGGCAAGAAACTCCTAACAAAATTAATCTTTCCTATGAAAGATTGGAGACTTTTCTTGTGATGTGGTAGGGGTAGCTCTAAGATAGCTGCAATTCTCTTAGGATCCACTGTAATTCCTTCTTTGGATACTACATATCCTAACAATTTTCCTTCATGGACTACAAACACACACTTCTTGGGATTAAGAGATATCCCAAATTCCCTAAACCTTTCAAAAATATTCCTCAAATGTTTGATGTGATCTGCTGCATGCTTTGAATAGATAGTTATATCATCTAGATAGACCAGCACAAACTTGTACATGAGGCTTTTAAAGGCCATATCCATTGCCTTTTGAAATGTAGCACCTACATTTGACAAACCAAAGGGCATCTTTTGATAAGCCATGGTTCCCCACTTGGTTGTAAATGTAATCTTGTATTGATCCTCTTCATTAACCAGGATCTGATTGTATCTTGAATAGCCATCCAATAATGAAAATCTCTCTGATCTAGAGACACATTGTAAGATGTGTTCCATAGAGGGTAATGGATGGCGGTCCTTTAATGAAGCTCTCTTAAGGTCCCTGAAGTCAACACATAACCTCAACTCTCCATTCTTCTTCTTGATAGGAACAAGGTTGGAAACCCAACTAGTATGCTTGATGGGGTATATGATATCACTTTCTATCAATTTTAGCACTTCCTTATGAATGAGTGGCTCAAGCTTGGGATTAAAAGGCCTTTGTTTTTGCCTCACTGGTTTGGCCTTTGGTTCTAACTCAATAGTGTGCTGAGCAAGGGTAGGGTCGAAACCTTTAAGGTCTTCATATTGCCATGCAAAAACATCATTGAATTATTTGAATAATTGGGTATAAGCTTTCTTTTCCAATTCAGTGTTCACCTTCCCCAATTGTAAGCTCTTATTTGTCTCCAACTCTAATTCAACACAATGTTCTTGTTGAACTACCAGGCCAGCTTTGTTCTTATTACCTTCATCATCCTTGTTGAAGATAGTCTATAAGGTGACAAGACCTCTAGGCATCTTATTGGACTTAAGTTCTATCACCTGATCACCATAGTTTTGTGATAGCATATCTTGATTATGCTCTGAAAAAACATCTTCTTCAAACAAGAATTGCAAAATTTGTTCATCATTGTCAAACACCTACCAATTGACATCATTATCAGGAATAGAGGGTATGACAATAACCTTGATGTGTTTTTGATCTATTTCTTTTGAAACACTATTTGGAATGTCATACTGAGATCCAACAACAGCTAACCTATCTGCATTTTGATTTAGTTTCCTAGGGATAGCAACAATGTTGAAAGCACAAAAATCTTCAATTGCATCCCAAACTCTATGATTGTATGCTTTCAAAGTGTCATTTTTGGTTGCACTTATCCCTCTCACTTGGCTGAAAACTAACTCATTGTCACCATAAAATTTTAAGGCCTTAAGTCCTCTTTTTCTAGCCCACTCTAGTCCATTGACTAGACTTTCATACTCTGCAGTATTGGTAGTGCAGGAGAAACTGAATCTAAAGGTAGTATAATACCTTTCTCCTTTTGGGGACACTAACATAGCACCACCACCAAAACCATGTCTACTTTTGGATCCATCAAAAAATAGTTCTCAAACCTGATTGTTCTAATCTTCTGAATCAGTGTCTCCTTTGAGAAGGCTTGGTTCAATGGATCCACTTTCTTGTATCAAATAACTTCCCAAACCAAAATCCAAAACAATATTTTCTTGGGCCTCTGAAGCTCTTTCATCTAGAAAAATATCAGGGATATTTTCTATCTTTGTGTCTGCTTCACTAATGGTTTGGAAGTCACTGTTATCAAATATAGGGCAGTTTGCATTGATGGTATTGGACAAATAAGGTTCTATATGGTGTGCTACCAATGGTTCTAACTTAATGGTGACCTTGGTCCCATACCTTGTATGAAAAAGCATGTGAGACTAGTCAGAAGATAGATAGCCTCCTATCTTGGCTGTAAACTCCCTTGAAAGACATATAGCAAATAATGCAGGGAGATATATATATATATATATATATATATATATATATATATATATATATATATATATATATATATATATATATATATATATATATATATATATATATATATATATATATATATATATATATATATATATATATATATATATATATATATATATATATCAAGGAGGATGGAGAAATTAGGACTAGCATGAAGGATTAGACTGATATCCTTGGCCACACCTATAGTATTGACTGAGGATCCATCAAGTTGGGTAACCTTCTTTTGGAAGGGTTCATATTTTAGTCCTAATTGGTCAACCACCTTCTTGGGTATTACAGTGCTAGTAGCTCCACTATCTACCATACAATTATGCACTAAAGATTTTCCAATAATTAGAGATACATAAAAGGGGGGCGGCTTTGAATTCCTACCTTGCATGGCATTGTCCTTGGAGTTGCTACTTGGAGCCTCCTTTTCTTGATCAGTGTTAACCAACACTAGCTTTGCAGCTTCTTTTACAGGTTGAGGAGTTTTTACTTTTGTCATGGCCTTCTTCAAGATTTCAGGTTGTCCTGGAAGAGCCAAAGAGTCCCACATAGACATGGTGACATTTCCCTTTTTCATGTTGTCAACAATATTGAAAGGTGTCACAGTGTGTACTCTCTATTGTGCTTTCACTATGATGGGCTCCACCTCTTTGGAATGTTCGCTCTCTTTGCTTGTAATGACAGGAACCTCCTTAGGTGTGATGGGATCAGCTTGCTGTAGTGGCTCTGTAGATGTGGTGGCTTTGGCATTGGAATCTACTCTCTCCATGTCTTGAGCTCTCCTTTTTTCTCTTGTATAAGAAACAAAATCAACCTCATCATTGACTCCACTAAAGTTTGGTTGCTCCCAATTGAAAAGAGCAGTCTCATTCTCCTGTGACTCTTTTTGAGGAACTGATCCACTGGATGAAGCCTCTAATTGAGCTTGTGAGGAATTTTGAACCATTAGATCTTGGTTCATCCATCCATTTGAACATGTAGCCTAATTATGAGGTTGATTACAAGGAAAACACCATTCATTATCCATGGCCATATTGTTTTGACTAGGAACCATATCCCTCATTGGATTTGCAGAATTTAGAGGTGCAGGGTTATATGGTTGGAATGGTCTCTGATTAAAACTTTGTCTTTGTCCTTGATAGCCTCCTTGGTATGGTGACCTATTTTTCTGATAAGGTTGTCCTTGATTTTGATATTGCTGATTAGGACCTTGGCCTTGTGGCTAGAAGGGTGGTCTGATTCCTTGACCTTGCTTCTTTAGATTTGTGACCTCTTTAGTCAAGGTTTGCAACAAATTTGTCATTTCTTGCTTACTGCTTTCTTAACTGTTCTTTATCTCTTCAAGCTCTTGAGAGAAACTAGCTACTAGCTCTTGACCACTAGTACTAGCCTGAGGTGCCAATATGGTAGGGATAGGAGTAAATGGGGGCACTTGTGTAGGTGCAATGGGCTAGGAAAGATGGGCATTGGTGGCCTTTTAGAAATCATGCCTGCTTGGATTAAACAATTCTTAGCCCTGATAGCTATGTCAAAGGCCTAGGGGAGAGAAGTACCACCCATAGACTGGATCATGACAAAAATTTGACCATTTAGACTTTGCAAATACTAAAGGAAAGCATGGTCAACTGATGGTCTTACTGATACTAGAATTTTATTCCATGTTTTGAGGAATCTACTATTATAATCAGTCATTTGCTCTTGAGGGTCTCTCTTAATGGTTGTCAACTGCTCAACCAGAGACAAGTTATCTAATTTATCCTCAAAATGCTTACTTAATGCATCCCCTAACTCATCCCATGAAGTAATAGAACCAATGGTTAGAGTTCTAAACCATTCAAGAGCTTTACCTTTTAGAGAGGCTACTAATAATTTGGTGGCCACATCCTCTTGAGTTATGTTGTGTATGCTGCAGATGGTGGTCACATCTCTTATGTATTCAAAAGTAGTGGTCTACCCTTCACCTATGAAATCAAGTATACTCTTTAGTGCTACCAAGGGCACATCATGATGTTGAGAAAAGGCCAATGGAATTCCTTGGTTGAAAGGTCCAAAGGCAAACTGCCTAGCCATTGTAGGAGTTGGAATCTAAAGATTAACAACTATATGAGCTGTATTTGCTGTTGGGTTTGAATCCTCTTCTAGATCTTTGGTTAGAGATCTACCTCTTCTTCTAGAATGAAAGGGAAAAGGTCTCCTTTCTACAGTATCAGGAGGTGTTGATTGAACTCTCCTTGCAGGGAATGTTCTTTGAGTTGACCTTCCTTTGTGACTTCTTCTTGATGGCAACTCTAAAAATTTAGTGGGCTTTGAGCTCCTAGTCTCAATCTTTCTCATAAACCTTAAACAAGGTTGGCCTAGATCTTTGAAATCAGTGGAGTTCCCAAACATACTTGATATAACAACCTCTAAAGGTCTATATTATCCAATCTATATATTAGAGATAACATAATCTTTAAACAATAGTTTCTTTGTGTAGTAGTCCCACCGGGCGTGCCAGAATTATTATACACTAAGTTTCCACCCTTGTTTCAAGCTCTCATAGTCTTGATAACCTAGTATAACATGGGAATCATCTCCAGGTGTGGGATGTATGCTAACTAAAATGAGACCTCCAGCTTCTAGGCTGGTTCCTCTTGGATAATCACCTTAATTTGCTTCTAGACATGAAAGTAAACTTTTGAGGGAAAGGGATAGAAGGAATGTTTGAAAGGGAAATGACTGAAAGAAAACTACCTAATAGGTGATACACTGAAATTAGGGTTTGGATCTTAGTATAGAGGATGAAAATAATGGACAACTTAGGTCTAGGAGATCACAACTCACTAAATAGGCCTGCATAAATATTTCATAGAAGGGTCTAAACATGAGACACGATCTACAACCTGTAGATAAACATTCACCTCTGCAACTCGGTATAGGAATGAGATAGATTGTCAGGGGGTTGAGGTATACCCACAAGAGCATTCAAATCAAATCACCCACAATAATACACAAAATTGTAGAAAAAGATAGGGATCAAGAACCCTAAGATACCACCAAAAACATCATATACTTTGATTCAATAAGAGATAATTTAGACAAGGAAGCATAGGGATAGAAAAGATGTCACAAAATACCTCTGCAATATCTGAATCATCAATGAAAGATTTACAACTGTAGAAGCCAGAGGGCAGAGAAAATGCCATAGATAACTCTCAAGAAAGGTGAATTTCTTTTTTTACAATTGTCTAACTCTGAGCACTAAGGCTCCAAAAATACAATATATACATCTCCTCTTTTTGCACGTAGGTAGGAGTTAAACCTAAGTAGGGTTTACAAAAATCTGCAATAATAACTAACCCTAACTCAACCAAGTCTAATCATGAATATATCTCTACAACGTTATGGCTGATCAGACCTCAAGTTTGTGTGCCCATCCCTATACTACAATCAGCCTGTAGACAAGCAACTTGGATTCATCCACTTTCCTGCACAAAGTCTTTCCATGAGTGCATAATTGGTATATTTTTAGGACAAGAAATGACCCATGACGGCCGCCCAGACCTCCTCATCATTTTCCTTTAACTACAAATGTCCTGGAGACATAAATTCTCTAAACTACCTCACCGCTCGCAGCCTACAAATCAAATACTGGAAAAAAACCCTCTTAGAACTATTTGAATTTGGAATTTGAACAACTAGCTGGTCATTTTTAAAACACAGCCATTGATATCTTTTATCTCTCGGTAGTCGAATGGCTCAGATCATCCTGACAATAGTCATAAAACCTTCTAAAAAGTCAAAGACCATGCCATCAGTAGCACCCAATAGAAAATGAGCACGTCAAAAAAGACCGACACCTCAGAAGTCAAAAGAACCTAGGCCTTGCATCAGATGGTGGTCGCATGATCACAAGGGCAAGGAATATTCCTTGTGAACATGCAACCACCATAGATCTTACTTCCCTACCACCTCACTTAAGATACTTAGCCCCACTGACACATCTCCACCTGTAAGTCCTCATCAGCACACGGAAACCAATGAAACGTGAGTAAATCAGCATGTTTGACAGACTTGGACCCACGACCTACAGAAAGAGCATCGGACAGTTGTCGCTATACCGTGATGCTAAAAGTTAAGCATCTTGGATCTCTGGTATAATGACAACTGCCAGATCAAACCAGACATTAAGCTCTTTAGAAATCGCTGACCCCACAGACCCACTGACAACCACCACATAGCATACCAACTAGCCAATCACAAGCTACCAAAAAAGACACATTTCAAACCTTTCTGACAATAGGACCCATGAAAAACTATGATCACATCAGACGGTCATTGTTATACCATAGCCTTAAACAACCTACATCTTCACCCAGCGGTATAACGATGATCATAGATCTTGATCAGACTTTAACCTACCACCGGAGCCAAAGACCACGGGCCAACTGACAAACCTCCATATCACCAGCTCATAACCAATCAAACATTGTCAAATAGATCAATGTCACACTCTTTCTGACATCTGACCCACTATCTTCCAAGATTCTGATCGGACGATTGTCGCATGATCTCATAGGGTCAGAAGATTCCATGAGATCATACGACCACCGTAGATCTTAACCTTTTTGACATATCCACAAACCTTCTAACATAGTCCCACTAACACATCCTCATTTTTGCCTAGGAGCCAATAGAGAACAAGCACATCACCAAAAAAAACCCACTTGACAGAGCCTGGAGATAAAGTAAGATCAACGACTATCGCATGGTCGCATGTGTTAGAAAAATTCCTTCAGACAATGCACCAGTTGTTAGATCATCGTCGACTGACAACCCGCTGGGCCCACATTGACATGGCACCACATCAGCAACCAATAAAATGTCACCCCCTTAGATACACGTACCACATTTTCCTGACAATGGCCCCACTGTCAGAGGTCTGGGCGATGAAGAGAATCCACGGTTGTTGTTATACCTCCAGATTAAATAGGTCACATCTTGAGTCTCTGATATAATGATGACTGTATGATGAAATTGAAGCTTAAAAAACTAAAAGGAAAGGGCCCACTAATAGACAGTTGAATCACCAACTGCTGACGAATCAGAAGCCACCAAATCGGATGAGGTGGCACTGGTCCCACTGACAAGATACTGTGCTGGAGGAAAAGGAAGATCAATGACCTTCGCAAGATCTCATGGAATCTTTTGAGGCCATGAGATCATGAGACAACCATCAAATCTAGAATCTTGATTTGGCCACTGAACCGAGACTGCCAACCGAAATGGTAACCACTCGCCAAATCACTAAGTGCTAAGGGGTTGACCGCCGGTAATCGAAGATTTGGTGACTGAAGGATTTTAAAACGCACATGCAAAATGAAGGGACTTAAGTGGCTGATAAAGTAAACTAAAAATTAGAATAGGGCCTTAGCCTTTTTTGGGTAACAACTTGTTTTATGAATATTTTTAAGGACTTTTCACCTAGCCAGGGACCTAGAAACAGTTGCAGAGACCAAGGGGGGATAGATAAAGCCATGAAATTTTGCAGAGTGCTTGGAAGGATAAAAATGCAGACCCTAAAATGGGAATTGGTTAAATTTTACATGGGACATGAAAATTTGGGCAACACTTACATTTCCATGCATTGATCTGATTATTCCCCAACTATATTTGGATATATATACATTAGCTATTGCTTTTGGTTATGGCTTATTTCCTTTATGTATATTGGCTTATCATATACCTTGGTATGACTTAATTATGGGTATGAGGTTTATGAGGGAGTTCAATCACAGGCTCACTCAATTTTGTGAACCCCATCCTTATTTCATTACTATGGAAGCATACCTTACAATAACATATCTTTATTTTTTATGCATGGATGCATACTTATGTATATTAGCAGCATACCTTTTTTTATGCATGTAGAGCATACATTACATTATGAATAATTACATTGACATATTTATGTTATGACACATGTTATAACTTACGCTGTTATGGGTACATACATAGCTGATTGTTAGTCTAACTTATTAATTGTTTTCTTTATTGATGCATGGGTGCATACATTAGTTAATGAATCTTGGAACATACTTACATTGACATATGTTGTGTATGTTACAATTAGCATATTTTTGGGCACATATATTATGATACATAGAGATAATGTTGTTGTATGCATGGGAGCATACTTTATATGCCTTAGGAATAAATTCATTATTTTTTTTCCTTGTCTTTCTTTTGAGATACATTGGATTCTTTAAAAGTTTAGGAATGACAATATCTTAAATGGAAGGGCTAGAACTCTTACTTTGAGTCTCTAAGTAGTCTCGCTTTTTCTATATTTGACATGCAGGTCATTATTAATATGAAGCTTTCTAGGTGGAAATTTGAATACTTACTGCAAGATGGCATAGTAAGGGTATTTATATGGAAGGTTCCCCATGGACATACATGGGTGAGGTCTTCATAGGAAAGAACACCTTTCGAGGTGGCTATTTAGAACTTCATGGTTGAACTGATGCAATAGAGATAGAAATTTTATGGTACAGTAGAGGTATTTGAGGAAATAGTACCATTATCTATTCTTCTACCTATAGTAGCTGTTGTCAATCAAGTTCCCATAGAAGATATAGTGGATCATCCTTATGTCCAACATATCCAAGATGGTAAAATGCCTAGATGGATGGAAGGAGGGGTTTCCCAAATGGAGGAGAAAGGAGATGATACAAACCTAGATGGAGTGTACTAGACGAAGTGATCTAATGGTTCTTTTCAGATTTCAAATGATATTTTGCAACATATACTATTCTAGATCTTACTCAATATACTGATGTATATGAATTTTTGTATTAGATATAGAAGCAAATTTGTATAAGATGATTTTGGGAACATGTATATTTTGACATGAGATAATTGTATTTAAATATTTTGTAACATGAATTGATTAGATATTTTTTGTGATTTATTTACTTTATATCTACTACCCAAAAAAAATACTTGACTCTAATGTTCTCCTATCCTTAAAGGGATTTTTATTGAATGATATTTATGTATGGAAATGATTCCATTAAAGGAATGGAGTTTGGTTGATTGATATTATTTCTTGTGATTGTATGTAAGGCACATTATTCTAATATGTGATGATATTATTAGATTTTACATTAATTCTAGTTACAAAAACCACAACAACTCGCTGATGGAACTTTTGAATTTCATGTATTAAAGTTAATATAATTTTATTTTCTTTAGAAAGGCATACAAATCAATCAAATAGTATTGGGAAAACTAATTTTAAGTGTGGTAAGAGTGAATTCAATAATAAAGATGACGTCAACTTGTAAAAGATTACAAAAAATATGCTGACATTTGAACTATATGATGCAAAACTACAATGATTTATCACTGAATGGAATAACTCAACTTCTATCAAAAACTACAACTTCGATACCATAGAAAAAAAAAATTACATGTTTTTAAAATCAAATTCCCTGATTCCATAAAACTTTTAAACTTATAGCAATCAAAGGAAACTTCTTGGAATGAAAAGAAAGTGATACTAAGAAAAAAATTGATTTGAATTAATCCATGTGATTAAGGGATAAGACCATAGATAAGGTAAATGGCTAAAGAAAAATAATAAAAATATATATAACATTTTAAAAAATAGAGTATTAGCATTAGGAAACTATGGCTAGAACAACAAAAATCAAGAGAATTGCAAAAAGATTAATGATAATTGTGAAGCATTTATTCAAATAATTTTAAGGAGAAAAATATAATTGTAATACCAAAATTATGATTCATCAATGGGATTTTCTTGTATGGATTGCTACATATAAGAAAGTAAACTATTGTTTAGGAAAAAGTATTCACTGATTAGTGCAAGAAGAAAATTTTTTAATACCCATGTAGTGAACATGTGCACCATGCAATGAATGTATTTACATCACTCTAAAAAATATATTAAAGAATCAATAGAACACAACCAAAAAAGGGATCATAGACCAAATAAGAAGATAGAAACCATTAGTGAAATAATAAGGGTGCAATGCCTTCAATCATCTTCTTAAAAAGATAACAAACGGAGAAGGATACAACACACTTCATAAAAGAAGAAATTGATAAATCAAGTACCAAAATTAATTTATTGCATTGATATTAATTTAGAATCTCAAAATATTCTAAACAACATATTAGGCATTGAACTACAAACGGGTAAGTTTGTAAAAAAAATTAGGGTCATTAAGATCACTCCATGAGGGTTTGAACTTTTTCCTTTTTAAATTTTAGAAACATTCTTTGTTTGATCAAAATTAATTTGCTAAGATTTCAAGACTAGACTACCTCTTTGCTCTGCCACTTATCACAAACAATCGGCTCTAATCTACTATGTTCATTTCCCATGGTAGATGCATGGAGAGTACCCACAAACCTGCTATTTGGGATACAAACAACCTAAATTAAAACTTGTAATATAGTCAACCTTTTACAAATAAATGAGGCTTCCATACAGAAACTCATTCACACATAGGAAACTATCATTTTCAAGGCAAGGAGAAAAAAGTCACTACCCAACATCATGTCATATAAGCATCTAGATATCCATTGGGATATAATAATTTACATTCCAAATGATAACATGTGAGGAATTAATTCCCAAATTTTCCATCCTATTAGCCACTTAATTCCCCTCATGATGACATGAGAAATAATAGAGGAATCAAAATAATTTAGCATTTATTTTCAATCCTCAATAATACTCTTGATCATCCAGCTTTGGGGGATAAACCTTTCAAGAAAGTAACGATGTTTAACGAATCACTTTCAAGTCATATTTTTTCCAACCTTTACCTTTGGCCATTCCTATTCCAATGTAGATGGAAAAACCATCAGAGTAGTGGTTTGTCTCGCTACCCAAAAGGAGGGGCACTGTACTAAGACAAACCCGCTATTGTGATCACAAACTAGTCCCCCACATCCAAGAGGTCTCAGATTACCTTTTTCTACCCAATCAATATTTATCTTGTACCAACCTAGGTTGAGGTGGGTTTGATCAAGAAACACCATGCCTAGGACATTTATGTTTGAAGAGTGGAATAGAGATATCCCTTTGAATTCTCCACCTTTGAGTAATTTCCTTTTCAACATTAGAAATTTTGAAAGGAACATCCTTGGTCTTATAGTTATAACATGCCACTTCAAAGTTTCCTTAATGGCCACTTGAATCTTACATGCCACAAAATCAGTAAGACAAGCCACAACCATAAATATATGGTTATTCCTTTTATTCAAGATGTCCCATGTGATATGTGGAATCATCATATACCTGATAACCTATAAAGAATTATTATAAGTAGGAGGCTTCCACTGAATCCAATACTCAAAAAGATAGCTAGAGAAAACCTAGTCCACCAACCACAAATTAAGAAAGGACATGATTTGGAACAAACCAATTTTACACGGATTGTCAATGCTCAAATTGTAAAATATATTAATGAATAGTGGTAATTTGGAATCACCACTATTTGTGTATGTGTGTGGGGAAAATGTAAGATTCACTCCAAAATCCAAATTCCCAAAGGAGAGATCCAATTTGATCAACCAACAGGTTAATACACAATTGAATCAATCTATGAAGAATATGAAAGAGAGAGAGAAACCCTATACTTCCCTATAGTTGGATTAAGATTGAAATCTGAAATAATTGAAGTGCAAATACTAACCTTGAATTAGTGAAGATCTAGAAAATGCTGAATTTTGGCTTTTGTATGAACTTCCTAAAGATTCCATCACCTATTTTGGACTGGAAATGCCGAGGTGGATAAAACCCAGAAATCGTTTCTCCAAATTCACATAGGTCGACTTTGACCTTTTAAAAGGTCAAAGACTGCATTATTTATTTGAAGTTCGATTCTGATTCTGTTTGCAGATCCTAAAAGATTACCGAAAAGGGTATCCCAATTCACTCTCAGATCTGAGATTTCACACCTATACCTACAAGAAAATGGGGGTTTTTGGTTGTATGGGGGGTTTGCCTTGGTCAAACCCCAATTTAGGAATTAACCTTGAAATTGAATTGAAATATATTGTGCATAAACAAAGTAATTGAAACAAATCACCTTGCTTATGTTGAAGTCCTTGAAGAGGATTTGAATCCTCAAATCCACAAGTAAGAATGCTTCAATGAATGTGTAATGTCTCCAATCAATGGTATTTTGATCTTCAACACCAATCTTGATTTGATCTTTGCATATAAGAATGGTTGAATGAATGGAGAAGGAGAGATCTTCAAGGGGGCTCCAAGGAGATTGAATCCTTTAATAGCTAACAATGGAACTCCTTGATGGATGAATGCTTGAACACTTGAATGCTTGAAGACTTGCTTGCACTTGAGAGCTTGAGAACTTGATTCCTTGGATGAGATATGAAAATGAGAGAGGAAGGCCTCCTTTTAGAGTGATCTAGGGCACATTCCTCTAGATGCACCACCTTGAAGAATTAAATCCCAATTAGGTCATCACCTTTAGAAAATATACCTTGATTAAATACCATTAAAGGATTTACCATTTTGGAGCCCGAAACAACTGACCTGGAAGTGGAGAAACAACTTTCCCGAAAGCCAAATTAGCAGGAACTGACAATTTGAAATCCTGGTGGGAAGAGGTCAAGGTTGAGGTTGACCCTGACCTGGTCAGGGTTGAGGTCAACCCTGATCTCAAACCCTAACTTTGTCAGGATATGCAGCAGAGGTTCTAGGAGATGCCAGAGATGTCAGATTTGATATCTGAGCAGGACCCAGTGTTAGGAATAGACAAAAAATCCTCAAAATAATGTGATGAAGGACTAGGAGGTCTCATTTCTGAACCCTACCTAGAAAATAGATCCATGGAAGAGGGAAAATCAGGAAAGTCCTTAAGGCCTTAACCCTAATTTCACCTAGAATGAAGAAATCAAGCGCGGAGAAGAAGTGGAAAGTGGGGAGAAAGACAAATACATGAAAAGACCCAATCAAGGTGCTTAACATGACCCCAAACCACTTAATCAGAGGGCTAAACACTCTTAACCGAGAAGTGCTTCCATTTTAAGATGATACATTAAGCCCCCACTTTAGCAAGAGTATGGACTCGATGCAAACTCTTGGTAAAGGAGATAAAAATAACAAGATAATCTTATCATAATCTAAGGGAAAAAGAGAAATCCCTAGCCCCCAGGGACTCAAGTCTTCATCGACTCTTAAATCATAGATAAGAGAGACATCTCTAAAGAAAGAAGGAAAAAGTGTGACTACCTCGCCCAATGAGAACTTATGTCTCATTGTGAACCACACAAGAAAAAGGTGCAACCAGAAAGATGGAATTGAACCGCCTAGTGAATGTGGCTACTCACTAGTCAACCCATCAAGGATTTATGCTTAGGAATATCCTATTCCATAAGAATAAATAAAAAATAAAAAGAGATCCAGTCTTAATGACACTTCCGACCTTAAGGGATCACAATATATGTGTATTTGAAATTGGAGGGATCAAGAGATCCTAATATAAATCCATACTTTAAGGATTAGTTCTTAATCCAAAAAGAAAGATTGAAAAGTAAATTTAAAGTGTGTGTCTTCCTCATGATTTAGCAACTTATGTGCATTACTTTTAGAAGATTTAGGATGTTTTGAATTTTTTTATAAGTGCGTGTGTGTAATAAGTGAGTAGAGCATATGCCCCCATGTTAAAGTCATTACTGACACTTTAACAGGAGCAATGGCTTTAATGGAAACATAAACAATTCCACTAATTACATTTCCACATCGAGATGCCCCCAGACGAAGAGAAATCAAGGGAAATATCATAGAAACGTACAGAGAACACGGAAGGGATCTACCTACCATGGGGTTGGTATGATCATAAGATAATATATATTTGATATTATTGCAAATGAATTGGCATCATTCCCCAAAGGAAGTAGAACTACAATCACAAAGGAGGAAAGATTACATAAGATATACATGGAGACCAAAAATAATTAGTGCTACCATATCTTGAATCCAAGAAGATTACATAAGGAAACATTTACGAACAATAGCATAGTTACAACATAACATTGAACAACGCATAGAAGAATAGAGATACATATAGAAGAATTTGAACAATATTTTTGATTCCTTCATCACCTTGTACCAACCAAGTAACAAGGATCATATAAAATAATCTAACAACATTTAGCAAATACATTACAGGAGAAGCACAATATAGCAGGCAAACACACAACAAAGCTACCACAAAGGACAAGCCGCTCAAGTGTGCTGCCTACTTTCCCCATCTTGTTGTATATCATTTAGGGTAGGTGGGTAACTCACAAGAGGGACTATATCCAATATAGTAGGAATGATAGCCAGTTCCAAACAAGGATCCTCTTGAGAATCACTATGTTCGATACTAGGTGTAAGAGTTAATTGAGATGAAAGCATATTTGGAAAATCAATGTTAATGTCAATAGTCTCATATTCATCAGTAACATTATCAGTATCATCAAGAGTATCTTCATCATCCAAATTAATCAAAATAGGATCTAAGATATGAATAGAATCATCATAATCATGCATGTGAACATCATTAGTGGTAACAACATTATGCATAGGTGTATCCACAGAAAGTAGAGATCTTTTAGCTTTAGCATGAGCATGACACTTTTTACGATGTTCATTAGAAGATCGGTTACATTTTGATTTATTTGAAATAGAATGAGAACTATGAGGAACAGTCATAGGATCCTTCACAGGTTCTGTAGGAAGATCAATAGGATTATCAACCATAGGAGGAGCAATCACCGGATCCTTGATAGATTTCGTAGGAGGAACTTGATTAACAGAACAAGAAGCCATAGTTGAAGGAGGTATCAAAGGTGTAGGTAAAAGACCATGATTAAGATCCATAGGAGGTATGCTTAATTGAAGAATCTTATGATTCTTATAAGCTTGATATGATTGAAAAATATTATTAGGATGAGGAGGACATGAATTAGGTAAGGAAGGCCAAAAGATTTCCAGAGCAGCACAATCTCTAGGCCTAGAAGGTCGATATAGACTATGATTGATCATCTTCACTTCACCATCATGAATGAACTTAAGACACTTATGGATAGGTGAAGCAACAGCATGCATGGTAGTCAACCAAGGCAAACCTAGCTTAACTTAGAATTGATTAGAAGTAGGAACCACAACAAAGGTAGTATTCACAAGTTTTCCAAAAAGTTCAACCGGTAAAGTAATAGAACCAAATGAGGGATAAAGAAAACCATTACAAGTTTGAATCCCCACATCCAATGTATCATAGAAGTCATGTTGTAAGCTTTTTATAAAAAAAATTCTTTAGTGATAACATTGACTAAGGAATTAGGATCAACAAGACAACCATGAGTAGGTATCTGAGCAACCCTAGCAGCAATGTAAAGGGGACCATCAGGAGCCTTAACAATCTCAGAGTCATCAAAGGTAATCAAAAGTTCCTGAGGTCGTTTATCCTTAATTTTTTATCGCAGTTTAGCTTGAGGTTTGACTTTAGTTTTGGGTTTATCTTGAGGTTGAGATAGAACTTGAAGTGAAGGTTGAGGTGGAGATATAGGCTTAGCAACATGCTCCACTTGATTAATGACATGATTAAGATCATCCATCTTTGAATCATATACAATTTCCATAGTAGATGGTTGAGAAATAGTATTAGTATCGTGCGTAGGTAAAGGATTCATATATATTTGAAGGTTCTGATTAGGAGGAGAGACAGATTGATTCCCACTACTATCCAAATTATCAACAGATAAAGCTTTAGCATCAATGAGATCTTGGAACTTATGTTTTAAAGAATAACATCTCTCAATATCATGACCATTTTGATGATGATATTGACAAAAAGCATTGTGATCAAAAGATTTAGATGTAATCATAGTAGGTAAAAGAGGTTGAATAGGAGGTAAAGTAATCATATTAGCAGCTAACAACCTATTCATAATAGCATGTAAAGTTTTAGAAAGAGGAGTAAACATATGATTTAATCGAAAAGAAGTGGATGCAGAAGTGGCATTATGAGATGCAACAGCAACCTGATCAGCAACTGCATTCACTTGTTTGTTTATCTTGACATAATTATTGAATTTTTGAAACTTGTTTGGATTAGGAGCAGCATCACTCTTATCGACTGGAATAGGAGCCATTGGAGTGGTACTCTCAAATTGACTCACTTGTAATTGATAATGATGAAGCGCTACACAAAGCTATTGAAAAGAGGTAAATTCAGTAAGCAGAATCTTATCTCTGATATCCTTCTGCAAATTTGAAATAAACATACATTGAATATCAATATCAGGAACATGATAGGAAATCTGAGCATGCAAATGCTTAAACCTACCAATAAATTCAATTAACTTTTCTTTAGCACTTTCTTTACAATGTATTAAATTAGTCAAACACTTGCGGGCCAATATTGTTTTGAAATTGTTGAATAAAGGCATTAGCAAGTTGTGGAAAGGAAACAATTGAATGAGGCAAGGAACAATACCATTGTAAGGCCTTGTCACAAAAGGTTCGAGCAAACAGTTTGGCTAAAATCCTATGGTCATGAGCATAATCACTACAAAGGATTTGGAATGTTTTAACATGATGAACTAGATCTCCCTTTCCATTATAATTCTCAAGATGAGGCATATCGACTTGCTGAGGAATAGGAGTTCGGATAATATCCCTAGACAAAGGACTTCCCATGTCACATGTAGGAATACTAAACTTGTTTTGAGTTAAGGAAGCAAGTTGTTGTTGTAAGGATGATATAGTTTGAGCCAAATTGATGATGGTGGAATCAGTAGAGGAAATAGGAGGACTAGCAACATTAGATACACTAGGTAAAGTGTAAGAAGCTACAGGAATAGAAGACACAACTGGAGGAACACTAGGAACTACAGTTGGAAGCGGAGTGGAATAAGTGAAAGGAACACTATGATATGAAGGTTGTGATGTAGGAAGGGACTGGGAGGAACACTCATAGGAACAAAGGGAACTGTCACAGTCACCAAAGGAGGCATATAGATAGGAATACTAGGTAAAGGATTAGGAGAAGGTTCAACACTAGTGATAGGAGCAGTGAAACCTAAATCTCGAGCCTCTTGAGTTAAAGGTTTAACATTGGAATTCACAAGATGAGTAATACCACGCAAGAGGTTAACACCTTGATCACTATCATGGAGAACTTTCTTAAGACCCTCTATAGCTTGAATGGAATCTTGACCATGATTTTCTTGAAGAAGCCAATTACCCATTTTATCAAGTTTAGTGGAAAGTTTTTGGACTTGTTCAGGAGGAACCCTTAAAGCATCATCCTCATCATGAGATGAGTAAGAAGAGTTCTGCTCCATAGTAGGATTAGAATCATGAAGAATCAAGTTATCATCGAGGATCCTAAGAAAGGAGAAGATTCAAGCTTAAAGGCACCCATGAGTCTACGACTTCTTCTAACCAAAATGTTATAAGTAGGACTAGTGGTAGTAAAGCTCATAAACCAATATAATGCAAATGAACTAAACTAAGAACACATAATGCATGACTATGAAATCTAATTAGCATACAAGATCAATCACAAAGGAAAAATCTAATACTAACAAGATAAAAGGGAATCTAACACCAAAAAGAAAGAGATTAAGCTAGTCGGGTTCACCAAAATGAGTAGTGGTAATTTGGAATCACCACTATTTGTGTATGTGTGTGGGGAAAATGTACGATTCACTCCAAAATCCAAATTTCCAAAGGAGAGATCCAATTTGATCAACCAAGAGGTTAATACACAATTGAATCAATCTATGAAGAATATGAAAGAGAGAGAGAAACCCTATACTTCCCTATAGTTGGATTAAGCTTGAAATCTAAAATAATTGAAGTGCAAATACTAACCTTGAATTAGGGAAGATCTGGAAAATGCTGAATTCTGGCTACTGTATGAACTTCCTGAAGATTCCATCACTTGTTTTGGACTGGAAATGCCGAGGTGGACAAAACCCAAAAATCTTTTCTCCAAATTCACACAGGTCGACTTTGACCTTTTAAAAGGTCAAAGACCACATTATTTATTTGCAGTCCGATTCTGATTCTGTTCGCAAATTCTGAAAGATTATCGAAAAGGGTATCCAAATTCGCTCTCAGATCTAAGATTTCACACCTGTACCTGCAAGAAAATGGGGGTTTTTGGTTGTATGGGGGGTTTGCCTTGGTCAAACCCCAATTTAGGAATTAACCTTGAAATTGAATTGAAATATATTGTGCATAAACAAAGTAATTGAAACAAATCACCTCACTTATGTTGAAGTCCTTGTAGAGGATTTGAATCCTCAAATCCACAAGTAAGAATGCTTCAATGAATGTGTGATGTCTCCAATCAATGGTATTTTGATCTTCAACACCAATCTTGATTTGATCTTTGCATATAAGAAGGTTTGAATGAATGGAGAAGGAGAGATCTTCAAGGGGGCTCCAAGGAGATTGAATCCTTCAATAGCTAACAATGGAACTCCTTGATGGATGAATGCTTGAACACTTGAATGCTTGAAGAGTTGCTCGCACTTGAGAGCTTGAGAGCTTGATTACTTGAATGAGATATGAAAATGAGAGAGGAAGGCATCCTTTTATAGTGATCTAGGGCACATTCCTCTAGATGGGCCACCTTGAAGAATTAAATCCCAATTAGGTCCTCACCTTTAGAAAATATACCTTGATTAAACATCATTAAAGGATTTACCATTTCAGAGCCCGAAATAGCCGACCTAGAAGCAGAGAAACAAGTTTCCTGAAAGCCAAATTAGTGGGAACTAACAATTTGAAATCTTGGTGGGAAGAGGTCAAGGTTGAGGTCGACCTTGACCTACTCAGGGTCGACGTTGACATTGACCTCAAACCCTAACTTTGTCAGGATATGCAGCAGAGGTTCTAGGAGATGCCAGAGATGTAGGATTTGATATCTAAGTAGGACCCAGTGTCAGGAATAGATAGAAAACCCTCAGAATGATGTGATGAAGGACTAGGAGGTCTCATTTCTAAACCCTACCTAGAAAATAGATCCATGGAAGAGGGAAAATCAGGAAAGTCCTTAAGACCTTAACCCTAATTTCACCTAGAATGAAGAAATCAAGCGCAGAGAAGAAGTGGAAAGTAGGGAGAAAGCCAAATACATGCAAAGACCCAATCAAGGAACTTAAGATGACCCCAAACCACTTACTCGGAGGGCTTAATGCTCTTAACATGGAGGTGATTCCTTTTTAAGACGATACAATAAATTATTAATAATATATAATATATAATATATACTATATAATATATTATTTTTAATATGTATACATTTTTAAAATATTTTTAACATTTAATTTAATAATTGTTCATTATTACTAAATATGTTTTATAATATTTGTAGGATTTGAGCAATACAAATCCACAAAACCTGAAGATCACCTGCATACGAAAACCTATTACAAGGAAGTAGAGACAAGAAGAGGGCAAGGGTTTGACTCAAAAAATGAAAAATAAAATATCCTCAAATAATGAATGAAAGTAATGTACAATGGATCATCCTTATAAAGGAGATCGAAAGCCTTGAAAGGCAAAGTCTAGTGCATGTAATAATCAGTTTGACTATTACATGACTAAAGCATGAGTTTAGAACAACTAGTACATGTGCTTTTAACTAAAGAAAAAGAGAGTTGAAATCTTAAGAAAGGAGTAAAGATTAATTAATATAATTAATAATTTACTCTGACACCCCCCCTTAAGATGAGTAATGATGCATCTACAAACAATGCAAAAGAAAGAAAAGGAAACTACAATGCTGAAATCATAAAAATGGGTCCCGGCAACATGGCCTGATGAGGTACCCATCACAACCAAATCTCTGTAAAATGGAGAAATAGAGAAAACCCATTGGGAAAAAACTCTACTCCAAAAGGAGATATAAAAATGCAGAAAAAGAAATGGCTCAAGAGACTCTCTCAAAACCATAAGTACAACCAGCCCCCCCATGAGAGAGGGATGAGACACCAAAGCCCCCCCAGGATAATGGAACCCCTGTGGAAATGATCAAACCAATGGAACTCCAATGTGGAAGAAACAAATGCATGAAACAAGGAAACTCCTAAATGATAGGTGAAACTAAAAGGCCTAACTGATGCTCAAAGGAGAAAACACAAGGAGCTTGAAAGGGAATCCCCAATGTAGGTGGTGTGACTGGTGTGCTGACACTATCAGGAGAGAGGAGATGAGTGTCCTCTATAGAATCCTCAACAACTGCACCTGGTGGCTCAATGAATGGAGCTGGAGGGTCTGGCAGTGTTGAAGAAGAGTCCTACTAAAGAGAAGAAACCCCAACAAGATGAGGTGAGACAATCATAGAAGTGGTCTCAGGAACAACACAGAGGTTCAAGTGACCTGACTGTCCCACATGATGCTCTCGTGGAAGAGGAGAGTTGTGCTCTGATAATGGAGATGGTGGACCAAAGTGTGAGAAGGTGTAGAGATGGGTGGAATGATCAACTGTCCCTGTAGCAACAATGCCATCTGTCACACTATCCCAAATGAAGACTGAATCTGGCGTGAACTCAACTATCTTCCTTGACCCACTGAGTGTAATCTGATAAATCAAGAGGAGGTTTGCAGACAGAGATGGAACATACAATACATCATTGAATGTGCCATCTTGAATGTGTTCAGAACCTTTCCCGTAGACTAGCATAATAGTGTTATTCCCCATGAGAATGTGAGGAAAAGGAGAAGCCTCAGTAGAAGAGAACATCTCCGGAGAAGATGCCTCAATAGAAGAGAACATCTCCGGAGAAGACGCCATATGGTGAGAAGCACCTGAATCCAGTATCCAAGGGACTTGTGAAGGGGATACAATAGATGCCCATAATGCATGACCCTTTCCTAAATCCTGTCTAGATGTTGAAGATGTGGAGGAAGACTAAAAAATAGACCCCTGTGAGGTAGAAGAGGATGGAGAGGAAACAATGTTCTTTTGAAGAAGAACTTGCAAATCTACAATCTATTTCTAATAGCCATCAAATCTCTTCTAAAAATAATGTGACTCATCGTGAGGTCCCTTCTAACAATAGGAACATGTAGGTCTCTCAGTCTTCTATTTCTCCTTCTTAGAAGAAGATGGTGGGCTAGTAGAGTGCTGAGAAGAGGAATCTGATATCTATTTTGGTTTCTGCTTCTACTTTTCTTTGGATGGTTGGGCAACCAATGCATGGTTCTTTGATCTTGTTAGAGAGTCCAACTGAGTAAGCTTGGCCTGCTCTCTAGTCAATCGATCACAAAACACCTCAAAAGTGGGTATGGTGAATGTAGGTCCCAAAGCGTCCATGGTAGAATGAAAGGTAGAAGAGAAGATCTAAAAGTTTCCCCTAAGCTTAGATAGAATCAGATAAATACACTCTTTATCAGTCTTTTTCTTTCCACATTCGTGTAACAAAGATCTTTGCTATTTGATTTTCAACAGAAAGTCCTCAATAGAGGGAAAAGAATCAGGTACAAGATAGGTAAGCTCTACCTCAATCTAAAGTGCTCAAAACTCATTCAGTGTACCAAACAAAGTGTTAAGCTTGGTCCACCTAGCTAGAGGGGTATTGCACCCATCAAGATGAAACTGCAAGCTATCTAATACCTATAAAGAAATCAACCCCATAGCCTCATCCATCTTGTTTCGATGTTGCATGATCTCAAAGGGCCTCTATAATTCTAGTTTCATTGCATCTAGACAAGACCAGAGCCCTTTTGAACGGAGAAGCCGTGTCATCAGGGTTTTCCATGTGTGATAATTATGTGGGGTCAGAAGTTCTAGACAAGAAGAGGTCTCAGCCATATTTTTTAGAAGGGGTTTTTTTTTTACAAATGTCTTGTTTAACTAAAAGAAACAAGAAAATAAGACCCCCCCACAAGCCAAATATCAAACCACCAAGCCTAAAATGATATGCGTTATCAAGAGAAGAGAAAAAAAATTCAAATCTAAATCTTGTGTACCTTGAAAAAAATTTGATGAAAATAGGTAGAAATATTGATGGTTCTCGAGAAGATCTTTCTAACACTTCTTCTCGATCGAAAAATGGAGCTAATTTGAGCAATTTAGCTGCCCTGGAATGTAAAAAGGATAATCTGGCTTTGACATCAGAAATAGAAAGCTATATAGAATAAAATACTAGATTAAATTCCATGAGAGCGTCGGGCTCAGAACTAGCTTTCCGGCAATATCTCATTTGTCAAAAAATGATGCCTGGAGCTCCCGGAAAGCCAATTTTAGTGAAAGGTGCTCCAAAGGGAAAAACAAATTCCCCAAAAGATTAAAAAAAATGAAGTGCCAGCGCTAGCCCCTGGCCTTAGCGGCTGGTCACATGTAGCCGGGCACTAGCGGTTAAAGGGCTGGTAGTTTAGCAGCCACTGGCATTCTCCGGTGGTGCAGTAGAGGTGGGTTGGCAGAGCGGCCGAAGGGTGGACGACGGTGGTGGAGCGGTGCATAGGCAGCCGTGGAGCGCAGGCAATGTGCAATTTAAAAAAAAATTTAAATTTTTTTTTGCTTTGTTCTATGCACAATTAATTTCCTCGGGGTGCGTGCACACTCGTACGGCCCTGGGGCAAAATTTTTTTTGCCTCTTCCTGCAACGCTGTCCAAATTGGACGTGTTTTATATCGAAATAGGGGTTTTTGGGTGCTGCAAGCTCAACGATGTGGTCCATTTGAGCTCAAAGTGCACCAAAATTTAGGGACCGCTAATTTCAATTAAAAACACTAAAAAGTGCTAAAAAGTGCAAAAAAAAAAATTTCTTTTTTGCAGGCAAAAAGGAAATAAAAAATAACGTCCTACAAAGAATACCAGATGTGAAAACTATAACCAAAACCTCTCAAATCCACTGAAAAAATCTCTAATTTGAATCCTTCAAACGTGAACAAGCTGTAGCAGATTAGGCTCTGATACCATGTAGGATTTGAGCAATACAAATCCACAAAACCCAAAGATCACCTGCATACGAAAACCTGTTACAAGGAAGTAGAGACAAGAAGAGGGCAAGGGTTTAACTTAAAAAATGAAGAAGAAAATATCCTCAAATAATGAATGAAAATAATGTACAATGGATCATCCTTATAAAGGAGATCGAAAGCCTTGAAAGACAAAGTCTAGTGCATGTAATAATTAGTTTGACTATTACATGACTAAAGCATGAGTTTAGAACAACTAGTGCATGTGCTTTTAACTAAAGGAAAAGAGAGTTGACATCTTAAGAAGGGAGTAAAGATTAATTAATATAATTAATATTTTACTCTAACATTATTAAATATAATATAGAAATTATATTAATTGCTAAGTAATATTTTTAATATAAAAAAATTTTGAAATAAGGTGGTCGTGCCACTTCTTATATTATATTAATAAATTTTTACATTGGTTCAAAAGAGCTCCCACGGAAAAGAACCAGAAAGAAAAACTTTGGTGATTGCTCATAAAATTAAGATCAATGTATCTGAAGAAGAACCTAAAGAAACCCACCCACTAGTCAGAGCTAGAAACAAACATAATACATAAAAAATTGGAGAAAATTAGCTCACAAAAATCCCTTCACTAGCCAGAGCTATATACAATCAAAATACATGCGAAATTGGAGAAATTTAGCTCACAAGTCCTAGCTAGGAAAGTAATTTTTTTACATCAATACACCCAATACAGAATTCCATGAGGAACTTAGCTCAACAAAATTATGGATAATACAAAGAGATCCTTGTCTTTGAAATAAAAGTTGAACAGAGCAAATATACATTCCACGTGTGATTCCATAATAATTTAAAGCCTAGGAACAAGACAAAAAAATTTTCAAAAGAGAATGAGAAGAAAAAACTATTCCTCCCTATGCACTTAGAGGGAGCCTCCCACACCTAGCTAAAGCTTCCACATGTCAATTGAGTCACCAATAATGACTCTATTAAGATCAGGGATTTGATTTGGAATGGGAGAAAAAACCACTAATGGTTTGGACATATTTGAATTAGTAGAATTATGCATTGGATCATATTCCAAAAGGTCGAGGAGACCATAAGAATTCAAGTGAACTCCATTTAAACAATCTTGCCCCAGAAATCTTCCAAATTTATGCAATGCAACTTTGACCAACTAAAAAGATTGGCATTTAAGAGCCTTCTTAATATTCTCATAAATCATATAAACCCCATGATTATTTGGCAAAGCATGGTAGTGAAATAACCCTCCAACAAGAGAAATAACCCCCATAAATCATATTTTTGCATATCCCCTATGAAGCTTATTATTAATCAAAAACTCAGGTTTAACATATTGGTTGACAATCAAATTGAGAAGGAAAGGGGACTGTAGTAGATACAAAGCATAAAATAGGGAAATCGATAACACTTGGGAGGGGAAAATGATACGCTTACCCGAAAGAAATAGAATATCGAAACTAATTACCCTTTTGATAGCTCTGCAGATTTGAAGATGGTAACATACAAAAATTGTGGTGAGCATTTCATATTTATATGGCCCAAAAATGGACATTCCCAGCATTCAACCTCCAAAAAAACCCTGAAATTGCAAGGATAATAATCCACATGTAGCGCATTGCAAGATGAACAAATATCAATCATGGTATTAATGCCTACAAAATGAGAAGGATGCCCATCCATTAACCAAATTAAAAACATGAGAAAACCATACAAAGTGATGAAGACTAGAGAGTTATGAAAAGATAGAGAGTTATTTTCAAATGACAAGGACAATAATGGTAGTAATGAAATAAATATACTCAAAAGCTAAAATGCAACATAAATGATGGCCTTCAAGGGAGCTAAATGGTATTTGGGTAATGGCAAAAGAATTAAATTCTAGGATGATTACTAGCTTAAAGATTGTCTACTGAACTCTTGTCCTTACTTCCAGCCTTTTATTGACATCTGCTTATAGATATTTGGCCCATGGGTGAGAGACTATTGGGGGAGCCAATCTTAGATTGATCTTTCTATTGTTGATATTGCCCTTAAGCCTCTGTTGTTAGACTTGAATGTTTGGAAAGTGGACACTTCCATGGAGGATGTGCTAATTTGGGGAATTATCTCTTCTGGAGTCTTTTCTATCACCTCTTCCTCTTAGATTTTGTTGAAGTAGCTGGATCATATTCCCTTTTTGGCCAAGGTTTAGGATAAATGGTTAATTCCTAAAATTAATATTATCTTTTGGTTGGTTTTGCAGAACATGATTCTCACTATTTATAAACAGAGAGGCATGATTTTGCCCAATAGATGCTTCCTCTATAAGAATTATATAGAGTCGGTTTACCATTTGGCTATCGACTGCCGGTAGTCCTGGGAAGTCTGGTGTCTTACCCTATAATGTTGGAAGTTATGCTTGGGTTTATCCCAATAATATGGAGAATTTCATCATCCAATGGAGGAATCCAGAGGTTCCTATCGATAAGCAGTTGTGGAATATAATATCCCCTCATGTTATTTGGAAACTATGGAGAGAACACAATAATAGATTGTTTAGAGATACTACCCTCCCTCCGGTTGTAATTGCCGAGAAGATTAAGAGAAGCATCATGGAGAACTATAATTCTTTGATTGATTCGAAGCTAGATTTATTTGCTGGAAGTAAATCTGCTAGTTTCAAAGTGAAGTCCCCTTCCCAAAGGGAGAATTCCATCTAGCTTCCTCCGTCCTAGATAGATCAAAGTGAATTTTGACGGTGTGGCGAAGGGTAACCCGGGTCCTGTGGGTTGTAGTGGGCTTATAAGGGATGACAAGGAAAACTATCTTGCTATTGTGGTTTTCCTCATTGGCGTGCAGACCAATCATGTGGCAGAGGCTACAGATCTCCTTTAAAGTTTAAAAATCATTAAAAGGACATGTCCCAGAACATGTGGATTGAATGTGATTCCATGAATATTTTAAACTTCATTAAGGTGTGATCAAGCCATCATGGTCTATTAAGGTAATGATTGAGGAGGCTCGGATTATCATTAATTCCTTTGCGCAGGTTATTATTTACCACAACATTTGAGAGGCTAATAGTAAGTTAGATGCATTGGCCAACGTCATTGTTAGGGCTAAGGACATCATGACCTGACAAGGAGGTAAGGATCTGACTGTAGATTTAAAGGCCAAGTTGGCATTTGATAGGACTCACAAACAAAAGAGTAGATTTGGAATATCTTAAAAAGTTATAATGATAAGACACAAATTTTTCAAGGCTTTTATAAGGGTAATGGAAAGTCTCGACTCTCCTAAGATAAATGATCTTAAACACACATAGATTAGCGTAGGATCCAATTTGATGGCTGCTGTTATTTTCTATTTGTACTTTGGTTCTATAACTTTTGTTGAGAGTCACTTCTCTCAGGATATTATGGGTGGTGGGCTGAATGCAGGGAGTCAAAGGACTGTATGAAGTGGAAGAATCAGAATGAGGTCTGGGATAAGATTAGGAAGGGTTGCCTCAGTACATATATGGAATGCCTTCATGGGTTCAAAGATGAAGCCACGACGGTGTTTGTTGAGTCTTGGAAGGATGGCACTGTTACCATTGGTGGTATGACTGTGAAAATCACCGAAGAGCTTATAACAAAAGTGTCTGGGTTGAATATCAAGGGCATGAAGTTCTATAGAGATAAGAAGATCTCTCAACAATCTATCCAACATTTTGCTAAAGACAAGGCAGAGGCTCAGTGCTTGGTGAAGGACTCCAATGGCTCCTATGATGTGGAATCTTTTGACGAGATTTGGGTGAAGGTCATGACTGCTATCATGGAGTATATCACTTTGGATGGTAGGTATAAGTGTGCTCACTCCTATCATTTCATGTTACTATGTCACTTCAAACACAAGGTTCTAGTTTCTCTCCCATACTTTCTTCTGAAGTCCCTTTGTCATAGTATTATTGATCATAGTATTATTCTCTTAATTTTGGACCATATTAAGAAAATTTCCATCGGTAGCCCTGTTATCTCCTCACCTAGGATCTCTGGTTCTACCAAGGCTTTGGGGAAATGTATTAGGGAAGGTGAAAGAAAAGAGGAGATGTCTCTTGGTTAAAATTGAATTGGATCAGACGGGTGGCATGGAAACTAATTCTGATGGTGAGAGTGTTGAGGATTATGCTTCCACTGTTAATTCATCCGAGGATGAAAGTAAAGAGTCTCTGTCAGCTTCGGTCAATGTTTCTGGTGACAATGATGATAAGGATGAGATGGACATTGCTACCAAGGATATTGTGAATGACCCTGTTGCTATTGACAAAGAGAAGGATGTAGATGAAGATGAGTATGAGGGAGGCCTGAAGGTCCCCATTCTGGTAAGCTCCTAGTAGTGCTTAGGAAAATCTGCATGTTCATCACCTTTGCATATGAAGTGGCTCTAATGGAAGATACAGTCACTGAACAACCATTTTGTCAACTATAATTTTGTCAACACAGAGGGACATTTATCAT